>CAWWDY010000926.1:0-39543 GCA_963942605.1 Poecilus cupreus | reverse complement strand
AATAGTTCTAAAAGCGTTTTTCTAGGTTTTCGCAAGTATAAAACAGCAATTTTATCGTCATTTCTCATAAATCGCCGTTTCGCACGAAAGAAACATGAATTTGTCAGTTTGAATATTTCAAAACAGCGTTTTTCTATGTTTTTGCAAGTTTTAAAACAGCAATTTTATCGTCATTTCTCATAAATCGCCGTTTCACACGAAAGAAACATGAATTTGTCAGTTTGAATAGTTCAAAACAGCGTTTTTCTATGTTTTTGCAAGTTTAAAACAGCAATTTTATCGTCATTTCTCATAAACCGCCGTTTCACACGAAATAAACATGAATTTGTCAGTTTGAATAGTTCAACTAGCGTTTTTCTATGTTTTTACAAGTTTAAAACAGCAAATTTTATAGTAATTTCTCATAAATCGCCGTTTCGCACGAAAGAAACATGAATTTGTCAGTTTGAATAGTTCAAAACAGCGTTTTTCAATGTTTTTGCAAGTTTAAAACAGCAATTTTATCGTCATTTCTCATAAATCGCCGTTTCACACGAAAGAAACATGAATTTGTCAGTTTGAATAGTCGAAACAGCGTTTTTTCTATGTTTTTTGCAAGTTTAAAACAGCAATTTTATCGTCATTTCTCATAAATCGCCGTTTCGCACGAAAGATACATGAATTATCAGTTTGAATAGTTCAAAACAGCGTTTTTCTATGTTTTTGCAAGTTTAAAACAGCAATTTATAGTCATTTCTCATAAATCGCCGTTTCACACGAAAGAAACATGAATTTGTCAGTTTGAATAGTTCAAAACAGCGTTTTTTTTATGTTTTTGCAAGTTTAAAACAGCAATTTTATCGTAAATTTTTTATAAATCGCCGTTTCGCACGGAAGAAACATGAATTTTTTAGTTTGAATAGTTCTAAAAGCGTTTTTCTATGTTTTCGCAAGTATAAAAACAGCAATTTTATCGTCATTTCTCATAAATCGCCGTTTCGCACGAAAGAAACATGAATTTGTCAGTTTGAATATTTCAAAACAGCGTTTTTCTATGTTTTTGCAAGTTTAAAACAGCAATTTTATCGTCATTTCTCATAAATCGCCGTTTCACACGAAAGAAACATGAATTTGTCAGTTTGAATAGTTCAAAACAGCGTTTTTCTATGTTTTTGCAAGTTTAAAACAGCAATTTTATCGTCATTTCTCATAAACCGCCGTTTCACACGAAATAAACATGAATTTGTCAGTTTGAATAGTTCAACTAGCGTTTTTCTATGTTTTTGCAAGTTTAAAACAGCAATTTTATCGTCATTTCCATAAATCGCCGTTTCGCACGAAAGATACATGAATTTATCAGTTTGAATAGTTCAAAACAGCGTTTTTCTATGTTTTTGCAAGTTTAAAACAGCAATTTATAGTCATTTCTCATAAATCGCCGTTTCACACGAAAGAAACATGAATTTGTCAGTTTGAATAGTTCAAAACAGCGTTTTTAAATGTTTTTGCAAGTTTAAAACAGCAATTTTATCGTGATTTCACAAAAATCCACCGTTTGGAACGTAAGAAACATGAATTTATCAGTTTAAATAGTTGAAAACAGCGTTTTTCTATGTTTTTGCAAGTTTAAAACAGCAATTTTATCGTAATTTCTCATAAATCGCCGTTTCGCACGAAAGAAACATGAATTTGTCAGTTTGAATAGTTCAAAACAGAGTTTTTCTATGTTTTTGCAAGTTTAAAACAGCAATTTTATCGTCATTTCTCATAAATCGCCGTTTCACACGAAAGAAACATGAATTTGTCAGTTTGAATAGTTCTAAACAGCGTTTTTCTATGTTTTCGCAAGTATAAAACAGCAATTTTATCGTCATTTCTCATAAATCGCCGTTTCGCACGAAAGATACATGAATTTGTCAGTTTGAATAGTTCAACTAGCGTTTTTCAAAGTTTTTGCAAGTTTAAAACAGCAATTTTATCGTCATTTCTCATAAATCGCCGTTTTACACGAAAGAAACATGAATTTGTCAGTTTGAATAGTTCAAAACAGCGTTTTTCTATGTTTTTGCAAGTTTAAAACAGCAATTTTATCGTCATTTCTCATAAATCGCCGTTTCACACGAAAGAAACATGAATTTGTCAGTTTGAATAGTTCAAAACAGCGTTTTTCTATGTTTTTGCAAGTTTAAAACAGCAATTTTATCGTCATTTATCATAAATCGCCGTTTCGCACGAAAGAAACATGAATTTGTCAGTTTGAATAGTTCAAACAGCGTTTTTCTATGTTTTTGCAAGTTTAAAACAGCAATTTTATCGTCATTTCTCATAAATCACCGTTTCGTACGAAAGAAACATGAATTTGTCAGTTTGAATAGTTCAAAACAGCGTTTTTCTATGTTTTTGCAAGTTTAAAACAGCAATTTTATCGTCATTTCTCATAAATCGCCGTTTCACACAAAAGAAACATGAATTTGTCAGTTTGAATAGTCAAAACAGCGTTTTTCTATGTTTTTGCAAGTTTAAAACAGCAATTTTATCGTGATTTCACAAAAATCCACCGTTTGGAACGTAAGAAACATGAATTTATCAGTTTAAATAGTTGAAAACAGCGTTTTTCTATGTTTTTGCAAGTTTAAAACAGCAATTTTATCGTCATTTCTCATAAATCGCCGTTTCGCACGAAAGAAACATGAATTTGTCAGTTTGAATAGTTCAAAACAGCGTTTTTCTATGTTTTTGCAAGTTTAAACAGCAATTTTACGTGATTTCACAAAAATCCACTGTTTCCAACGTAAGAAACATGAATTTATCAGTTTGAATAGTTCAAAACAGCGTTTTTCTATGTTTTTGCAAGTTTAAAACAGCAATTTTATCGTGATTTCACAAAAATCCACCGTTTCGAACGTAAGAAACATGAATTTATCAGTTTGAATAGTTGAAAACAGCGTTTTTCTATGTTTTTGCAAGTTTAAAACAGCAATTTTATCGTCATTTCTCATAAATCGCCGTTTCGCACGAAAGAAACATGAATTTGTCAGTTTGAATAGTTCAAAACAGCGTTTTTCTATGTTTTTGCAAGTTTAAAACAGCAATTTTATCGTCATTTCTCATAAATCGCCGTTTCACACGAAAGAAACATGAATTTGTCAGTTTGAATAGTTCTAAACAGCGTTTTTTCTATGTTTCTGCAAGTTTAAAACAGCAATTTTATCGTCATTTCTCATAAATCGCCGTTTCGCACGAAAGAAACATGAATTTGTCAGTTTGAATAATTCAAAACAGCGTTTTTCTATGTTTTTGCAAGTTTAAAACAGCAATTTTATAGTAATTTCTCATTAATCGCCGTTTCGCACGAAAGAAACATGAATTTGTCAGTTTGAATAGTTCAAAACAGCGTTTTTCTATGTTTTTGCAAGTTTAAAACAGCAATTTTATCGTCATTTCTCATAAATCGCCGTTTCACACGAAAGAAACAAGTTTGAATAGTTCAAAACAGCGTTTTTCTATGTTTCTGCAAGTATAAAACAGCAATTTTATCGTCATTTCTCATAAATCGCCGTTTCGCACGAAAGAAACCTGAATTTATCAGTTTGAATAGTTAAAAACAGCGTTTTTCTATGTTTTTACAAGTTTAAAACAGCAATTTTATCGTCATTTCTCATAAATCGCCGTTTCACACGAAAGAAACATGAATTTGTCAGTTTGAATAGTTGAAAACAGCGTTTTTCTATGTTTTTGCAAGTTTAAAACAGCAACTTTATAGTAATTTCTCATAAATCGTTGTTTCGCACGGAAGAAACATGAATTTGTCAGTTTGAATAGTTGAAAACATCGTTTTTCAATGTTTTTGCAAGTTTAAAACAGCAATTTTAACGTGATTTCACAAAAATCCACCGTTTCCAACGTAAGAAACATGAATTTATCAGTTTGAATAGTTCAAAAACACCGTTTTTCTATGTTTTTGCAAGTTTAAAACAGCAATTTTATCGTGATTTCACAAATATCCACCGTTTTGAACGTAAGAAACATGAATTTATCAATTTGAATAGTTGAAAACAGCGTTTTTCTATGTTTTTGCAAGTTTAAAACAGCAATTTTATCGTCATTTCTCATAAATCGCCGTTTCGCACGAAAGAAAAATGAATTTGTCAGTTTGAATAGTTTAAAACAGCGTTTTTCTATGTTTTTGCAAGTTTAAAACAGCAATTTTAACGTGATTTCGCAAAAATCCACCGTTTCCAACGTAAGAAACATGAATTTATCAGTTTGAATAGTTCAAAACAGCGTTTTTCTATGTTTTTGCAAGTTTAAAACAGCAATTTTATCGTCATTTCTCATAAATCGCCGTTTCACACGAAAGATACATGAATTTGTCAGTTTGAATAGTTCAAAACAGCGTTTTTCTATGTTTTTGCAAGTTTAAAACAGCAATTTATCGTCATTTCTCATAAATCGCCGTTTCACACGAAAGAAACATGAATTTGTCAGTTTGAATAGTTCAAAACAGCGTTTTTCTATGTTTTTGCAAGTTTAAAACAGCAATTTTATCGTAATTTTTCATAAATCGCCGTTTCGCACGGAAGAAACATGAATTTGTCAGTTTGAATAGTTGAAAACAGCGTTTTTCAATGTTTTTGCAAGTTTAAAACAGCAATTTTATCGTGATTTCACAAAAATCCACCGTTTGGAACGTAAGAAACATGAATTTATCAGTTTAAATAGTTGAAAACAGCGTTTTTCTATGTTTTTGCAAGTTTAAAACAGCAATTTTATCGTCATTTCTCATAAATCGCCGTTTCGCACGAAAGAAATATGAATTTGTCAGTGTGAATAGTTCAAAACAGCGTTTTTCTATGTTTTTGCAAGTTTAAAACAGCAATTTTAACGTGATTTCACAAAAATCCACCGTTTTTAACGTAAGAAACATAAATTTATCAGTTTGAATAGTTCAAAACAGCGTTTTTCTATGTTTTTGCAAGTTTAAAACAGCAATTTTATCGTGATTTCACAAAAGTCCACCGTTTCGAACGTAAGAAACATGAATTTATCAGTTTGAATAGTTGAAAACAGCGTTTTTCTATGTTTTTGCAAGTTTAAAACAGCAATTTTATCGTCATTTCTCATAAATCGCCGTTTCGCACGAAAGAATCATGAATTTGTCAGTTTGAATTGTTCAAAACAGAGTTTTTCTATGTTTTTGCAAGTTTAAAACAGCAATTTTATCGTCATTTCTCATAAATCGCCGTTTCACACGAAAGAAACATGAATTTGTCAGTTTGAATAGTTCTAAACAGCGTTTTTCTATGTTTTCGCAAGTATAAAACAGCAATTTTATCGTCATTTCTCATAAATCGCCGTTTCGCACGAAAGAAACATGAATTTGTCAGTTTGAATATTTCAAAACAGCGTTTTTCTATGTTTTTGCAAGTTTAAAACAGCAATTTTATAGTAATTTCTCATAAATCGCCGTTTCGCACGAAAGAAACATGAATTTGTCAGTTTGAATAGTTCAAAACAGCGTTTTTAAATGTTTTTGCAAGTTTAAAACAGCAATTTTATCGTCATTTCTCATAAATCGCCGTTTCACACGAAAGAAACATGAATTTGTCAGTTTGAATAGTTCAAAACAGCGTTTTTCTATGTTTTTGCAAGTTTAAAACAGCAATTTTATCGTCATTTATCATAAATCGCCGTTTCGCACGAAAGAAACATGAATTTGTCAGTTTGAATAGTTCAAAACAGCGTTTTTCTATGTTTTTGCAAGTTTAAAACAGCAATTTTATCGTCATTTCTCATAAATCACCATTTCGCACGAAAGAAACATGAATTTGTCAGTTTGAATAGTTCAAAACAGCGTTTTTCTATGTTTTTGCAAGTTTAAAACAGCAATTTTATCGTCATTTCTCATAAATCGCCGTTTCACACGAAAGAAACATGAATTTGTCAGTTTGAATAGTCAAAACAGCGTTTTTCTATGTTTTTGCAAGTTTAAAACAGCAATTTTATCGTCATTTCTCATAAATCGCCGTTTCGCACGAAAGATACATGAATTTGTCAGTTTGAATATTTCAAAACAGCGTTTTTCTATGTTTTTGCAAGTTTAAAACAGCAATTTATCGTCATTTCTCATAAATCGCCGTTTCACACGAAAGAAACATGAATTTGTCAGTTTGAATAGTTCAAAACAGCGTTTTTCTATGTTTTTGCAAGTTTAAAACAGCAATTTTATCGTAATTTTTCATAAATCGCCGTTTCGCACGGAAGAAACATGAATTTGTCAGTTTGAATAGTTGAAAACAGCGTTTTTCAATGTTTTTGCAAGTTTAAAACAGCAATTTTATCGTGATTTCACAAAAATCCACCGTTTGGAACGTAAGAAACATGAATTTATCAGTTTAAATAGTTGAAAACAGCGTTTTTCTATGTTTTTGCAAGTTTAAAACAGCAATTTTATCGTCATTTCTCATAAATCGCCGTTTCGCACGAAAGAAACATGAATTTGTCAGTTTGAATAGTTCAAAACAGCGTTTTTCTATGTTTTTGCAAGTTTAAAACAGCAGTTTTAACGTGATTTCACAAAAATCCACCGTTTTGAACGTAAGAAACATGAATTTATCAGTTTGAATAGTTCAAAACAGCGTTTTTCTATGTTTTTGCAAGTTTAAAACAGCAATTTTATCGTGATTTCACAAAAATCCACCGTTTCGAACGTAAGAAACATGAATTTATCAGTTTAAATAGTTGAAAACAGCGTTTTTCTATGTTTCTGCAAGTTTAAAACAGCAATTTTATCGTCATTTCTCATAAATCGCCGTTTCGCACGAAAGAAATATAAATTTGTCAGTTTGAATAGTTCAAAACAGCGTTTTTCTATGTTTTTGCAAGTTTAAAACAGCAATTTTAACGTGATTTCACAAAAATCCACCGTTTCCAACGTAAGAAACATAAATTTATCAGTTTGAATAGTTCAAAACAGCGTTTTTCTATGTTTTTGCAAGTTTAAAACAGCAATTTTATCGTGATTTCACAAAAGTCCGCCGTTTCAAACGTAAGAAACATGAATTTATCAGTTTGAATAGTTGAAAACAGCGTTTTTCTATGTTTTTGCAAGTTTAAAACAGCAATTTTATCGTCATTTCTCATAAATCGCCGTTTCGCACGAAAGAATCATGAATTTGTCAGTTTGAATAGTTAAAAACAGAGTTTTTCTATGTTTTTGCAAGTTTAAAACAGCAATTTTATCGTCATTTCTCATAAATCGCCGTTTCACACGAAAGAAACATGAATTTGTCAGTTTGAATAGTTCTTAACAGCGTTTTTCTATGTTTTCGCAAGTATAAAACAGCAATTTTATCGTCATTTCTCATAAATCGCCGTTTCGCACGAAAGAAACATGAATTTGTCAGTTAGAATATTTCAAAACAGCGTTTTTCTATGTTTTTGCAAGTTTAAAACAGCAATTTTATAGTAATTTCTCATAAATCGCCGTTTCGCACGAAAGAAACATGAATTTGTCAGTTTGAATAGTTCAAAACAGCGCTTTTCAATGTTTTTGCAAGTTTAAAACAGCAATTTTATCGTCATTTCTCATAAATCGCCGTTTCACACGAAAGAAACATGAATTTGTCAGTTTGAATAGTTCAAAACAGCGTTTTTCTATGTTTTTGCAAGTTTAAAACAGCAATTTTATCGTCATTTATCATAAATCGCCGTTTCGCACGAAAGAAACATGAATTTGTCAGTTTGAATAGTTCAAAACAGCGTTTTTCTATGTTTTTGCAAGTTTAAAACAGCAATTTTATCGTCATTTCTCATAAATCACCATTTCGCACGAAAGAAACATGAATTTGTCAGTTTGAATAGTTCAAAACAGCGTTTTTCTATGTTTTTGCAAGTTTAAAACAGCAATTTTATCGTCATTTCTCATAAATCGCCGTTTCACACGAAAGAAACATGAATTTGTCAGTTTGAATAGTCAAAACAGCGTTTTTCTATGTTTTTGCAAGTTTAAAACAGCAATTTTATAGTCATTTCTCATAAATCACCATTTCGCACGAAAGAAACATGAATTTGTCAGTTTGAATAGTTCAAAACAGCGTTTTTCTATGTTTTTGCAAGTTTAAAACAGCAATTTTATCGTCATTTCTCATAAATCGCCGTTTCACACGAAAGAAACATGAATTTGTCAGTTTGAATAGTCAAAACAGCGTTTTTCTATGTTTTTGCAAGTTTAAAACAGCAATTTTATCGTCATTTCTCATAAATCGCCGTTTCGCACGAAAGATACATGAATTTGTCAGTTTGAATAGTTCAAAACAGCGTTTTTCTATGTTTTTGCAAGTTTAAAACAGCAATTTATCGTCATTTCTCATAAATCGCCGTTTCACACGAAAGAAACATGAATTTGTCAGTTTGAATAGTTCAAAACAGCGTTTTTCTATGTTTTTGCAAGTTTAAAACAGCAATTTTATCGTAATTTTTCATAAATCGCCGTTTCGCACGGAAGAAACATGAATTTGTCAGTTTGAATAGTTGAAAACAGCGTTTTTCAATGTTTTTGCAAGTTTAAAACAGCAATTTTATCGTGATTTCACAAAAATCCACGGTTTGGAACGTAAGAAACATGAATTTATCAGTTTAAATAGTTGAAAACAGCGTTTTTCTATGTTTTTGCAAGTTTAAAACAGCAATTTTATCGTCATTTCTCATAAATCGCCGTTTCGCACGAAAGAAACATGAATTTGTCAGTTTGAATAGTTCAAAACAGCGTTTTTCTATGTTTTTGCAAGTTTAAAACAGCAATTTTAACGTGATTTCACAAAAATCCACCGTTTTCAACGTAAGAAACATGAATTTATCAGTTTGAATAGTTCAAAACAGCGTTTTTCTATGTTTTTGCAAGTTTAAAACAGCAATTTTATCGTGATTTCACAAAAATCCACCGTTTCGAACGTAAGAAACATGAATTTATCAGTTTAAATAGTTGAAAACAGCGTTTTTCTATGTTTTTGCAAGTTTAAAACAGCAATTTTATCGTCATTTCTCATAAATCGCCGTTTCGCACGAAAGAAATATGAATTTGTCAGTTTGAATAGTTCAAAACAGCGTTTTTCTATGTTTTTGCAAGTTTAAAACAGTAATTTTAACGTGATTTCACAAAAATCCACCGTTTCCAACGTAAGAAACATAAATTTATCAGTTTGAATAGTTCAAAACAGCGTTTTTCTATGTTTTTGCAAGTTTAAAACAGTAATTTTATCGTGATTTCACAAAAGTCCACCGTTTCGAACGTAAGAAACATGAATTTATCAGTTTGAATAGTTGAAAACAGCGTTTTTCTATGTTTTTGCAAGTTTAAAACAGCAATTTTATCGTCATTTCTCATAAATCGCCGTTTTGCACGAAAGAATCATGAATTTGTCAGTTTGAATAGTTCAAAACAGAGTTTTTCTATGTTTTTGCAAGTTTAAAACAGCAATTTTATCGTCATTTCTCATAAATCGCCGTTTCACACGAAAGAAACATGAATTTGTCAGTTTGAATAGTTCTAAACAGCGTTTTTCTATGTTTTCGCAAGTATAAAACAGCAATTTTATCGTCATTTCTCATAAATCGCCGTTTCGCACGAAAGAAACATGAATTTGTCAGTTTGAATATTTCAAAACAGCGTTTTTCTATGTTTTTGCAAGTTTAAAACAGCAATTTTATAGTAATTTCTCATAAATCGCCGTTTCGCACGAAAGAAACATGAATTTGTCAGTTTGAATAGTTCAAAACAGCGTTTTTCAATGTTTTTGCAAGTTTAAAACAGCAATTTTATCGTCATTTCTTATAAATCGCCGTTTCACACGAAAGAAACATGAATTTGTCAGTTTGAATAGTTCAAAACAGCGTTTTTCTATGTTTTTGCAAGTTTTAAACAGCAATTTTATCGTCATTTATTATAAATCGCCGTTTCGCACGAAAGAAACATGAATTTGTCAGTTTGAATAGTTCAAAACAGCGTTTTTCTATGTTTTTGCAAGTTTAAAACAGCAATTTTATCGTCATTCCTCATAAATCACCATTTCGCACGAAAGAAACATGAATTTGTCAGTTTGAATAGTTCAAAACAGCGTTTTTCTATGTTTTTGCAAGTTTAAAACAGCATTTTTATCGTCATTTCTCATAAATCGCCGTTTCACACGAAAGAAACATGAATTTGTCAGTTTGAATAGTCAAAACAGCGTTTTTCTATGTTTTTGCAAGTTTAAAACAGCAATTTTATCGTCATTTCTCATAAATCGCCGTTTCGCACGAAAGATACATGAATTTGTCAGTTTGAATAGTTCAAAACAGCGTTTTTCTATGTTTTTGCAAGTTTAAAACAGCAATTTATCGTCATTTCTCATAAATCGCCGTTTCACACGAAAGAAACATGAATTTGTCAGTTTGAATAGTTCAAAACAGCGTTTTTCTATGTTTTTGCAAGTTTAAAACAGCAATTTTATCGTAATTTTTCATAAATCGCCGTTTCGCACGGAAGAAACATGAATTTGTCAGTTTGAATAGTTGAAAACAGCGTTTTTCAATGTTTTTGCAAGTTTAAAACAGCAATTTTATCGTGATTTCACAAAAATCCACCGTTTGGAACGTAAGAAACATGAATTTATCAGTTTAAATAGTTGAAAACAGCGTTTTTCTATGTTTTTGCAAGTTTAAAACAGCAATTTTATCGTCATTTCTCATAAATCGCCGTTTCGCACGAAAGAAACATGAATTTGTCAGTTTGAATAGTTCAAAACAGCGTTTTTCTATGTTTTTGCAAGTTTAAAACAGCAATTATAACGTGATTTCACAAAAATCCACCGTTTTCAACGTAAGAAACATGAATTTATCAGTTTGAATAGTTCAAAACAGCGTTTTTCTATGTTTTTGCAAGTTTAAAACAGCAATTTTATCGTCATTCCTCATAAATCACCATTTCGCACGAAAGAAACATGAATTTGTCAGTTTGAATAGTTCAAAACAGCGTTTTTCTATGTTTTTGCAAGTTTAAAACAGCATTTTTATCGTCATTTCTCATAAATCGCCGTTTCACACGAAAGAAACATAAATTTGTCAGTTTGAATAGTCAAAACAGCGTTTTTCTATGTTTTTGCAAGTTTAAAACAGCAATTTTATCGTCATTTCTCATAAATCGCCGTTTCGCACGAAAGATACATGAATTTGTCAGTTTGAATAGTTCAAAACAGCGTTTTTCTATGTTTTTGCAAGTTTAAAACAGCAATTTATCGTCATTTCTCATAAATCGCCGTTTCACACGAAAGAAACATGAATTTGTCAGTTTGAATAGTTCAAAACAGCGTTTTTCTATGTTTTTGCAAGTTTAAAACAGCAATTTTATCGTAATTTTTCATAAATCGCCGTTTCGCACGGAAGAAACATGAATTTGTCAGTTTGAATAGTTGAAAACAGCGTTTTTCAATGTTTTTGCAAGTTTAAAACAGCAATTTTATCGTGATTTCACAAAAATCCACCGTTTGGAACGTAAGAAACATGAATTTATCAGTTTAAATAGTTGAAAACAGCGTTTTTCTATGTTTTTGCAAGTTTAAAACAGCAATTTTATCGTCATTTCTCATAAATCGCCGTTTCGCACGAAAGAAACATGAATTTGTCAGTTTGAATAGTTCAAAACAGCGTTTTTCTATGTTTTTGCAAGTTTAAAACAGCAATTTTAACGTGATTTCACAAAAATCCACCGTTTTCAACGTAAGAAACATGAATTTATCAGTTTGAATAGTTCAAAACAGCGTTTTTCTATGTTTTTGCAAGTTTAAAACAGCAATTTTATCGTGATTTCACAAAAATCCACCGTTTCGAACGTAACAAAGATGAATTTATCAGTTTAAATAGTTGAAAACAGCGTTTTTCTATGTTTTTGCAAGTTTAAAACAGCAATTTTATCGTCATTTCTCATATATCGCCGTTTCACACGAAAGAAACATGAATTTGTCAGTTTGAATAGTTCTAAACAGCGTTTTTCTATGTTTTCGCAAGTATAATACAGCAATTTTATCGTCATTTCTCATAAATCGCCGTTTCGCACGAAAGAAACATGAATTTGTCAGTTTGAATATTTCAAAACAGCGTTTTTCTATGTTTTTGCAAGTTTAAAACAGCAATTTTATAGTAATTTCTCATAAATCGCCGTTTCGCACGAAAGAAACATGAATTTGTCAGTTTGAATAGTTCAAAACAGCGTTTTTCAATGTTTTTGCAAGTTTAAAACAGCAATTTTATCGTCATTTCTCATAAATCGCCGTTTCACACGAAAGAAACATGAATTTGTCAGTTTGAATAGTTCAAAACAGCGTTTTTCTATGTTTTTGCAAGTTTAAAACAGCAATTTTATCGTCATTTATCATAAATCGCCGTTTCGCACGAAAGAAACATGAATTTGTCAGTTTGAATAGTTCAAAACAGCGTTTTTCTATGTTTTTGCAAGTTTAAAACAGCAATTTTATCGTCATTTCTCATAAATCACCATTTCGCACGAAAGAAACATGAATTTGTCAGTTTGAATAGTTCAAAACAGCGTTTTTCTATGTTTTTGCAAGTTTAAAACAGCAATTTTATCGTCATTTCTCATAAATCGCCGTTTCACACGAAAGAAACATGAATTTGTCAGTTTGAATAGTCAAAACAGCGTTTTTCTATGTTTTTGCAAGTTTAAAACAGCAATTTTATCGTCATTTCTCATAAATCGCCGTTTCGCACGAAAGATACATGAATTTGTCAGTTTGAATAGTTCAAAACAGCGTTTTTCTATGTTTTTGCAAGTTTAAAACAGCAATTTATCGTCATTTCTCATAAATCGCCGTTTCACACGAAAGAAACATGAATTTGTCAGTTTGAATAGTTCAAAACAGCGTTTTTCTATGTTTTTGCAAGTTTAAAACAGCAATTTTATCGTAATTTTTCATAAATCGCCGTTTCGCACGGAAGAAACATGAATTTGTCAGTTTGAATAGTTGAAAACAGCGTTTTTCAATGTTTTTGCAAGTTTAAAACAGCAATTTTATCGTGATTTCACAAAAATCCACCGTTTGGAACGTAAGAAACATGAATTTATCAGTTTAAATAGTTGAAAACAGCGTTTTTCTATGTTTTTGCAAGTTTAAAACAGCAATTTTATCGTCATTTCTCATAAATCGCCGTTTCGCACGAAAGAAATATGAATTTGTCAGTTTGAATAGTTCAAAACAGCGTTTTTCTATGTTTTTGCAAGTTTAAAACAGCAATTTTAACGTGATTTCACAAAAATCCACCGTTTCCAACGTAAGAAACATAAATTTATCAGTTTGAATAGTTCAAAACAGCGTTTTTCTATGTTTTTGCAAGTTTAAAACAGCAATTTTATCGTGATTTCACAAAAGTCCACCGTTTCGAACGTAAGAAACATGAATTTATCAGTTTGAATAGTTGAAAACAGCGTTTTTCTATGTTTTTGCAAGTTTAAAACAGCAATTTTATCGTCATTTCTCATAAATCGCCGTTTCGCACGAAAGAATCATGAATTTGTCAGTTTGAATAGTTCAAAACAGAGTTTTTCTATGTTTTTGCAAGTTTAAAACAGCAATTTTATCGTCATTTCTCATAAATCGCCGTTTCACACGAAAGAAACATGAATTTGTCAGTTTGAATAGTTCTAAACAGCGTTTTTCTATGTTTTCGCAAGTATAAAACAGCAATTTTATCGTCATTTCTCATAAATCGCCGTTTCGCACGAAAGAAACATGAATTTGTCAGTTTGAATATTTCAAAACAGCGTTTTTCTATGTTTTTGCAAGTTTAAAACAGCAATTTTATAGTAATTTCTCATAAATCGCCGTTTCGCACGAAAGAAACATGAATTTGTCAGTTTGAATAGTTCAAAACAGCGTTTTTCAATGTTTTTGCAAGTTTAAAACAGCAATTTTATCGTCATTTCTCATAAATCGCCGTTTCACACGAAAGAAACATGAATTTGTCAGTTTGAATAGTTCAAAACAGCGTTTTTCTATGTTTTTGCAAGTTTAAAACAGCAATTTTATCGTCATTTCTCATAAATCACCATTTCGCACGAAAGAAACATGAATTTGTCAGTTTGAATAGTTCAAAACAGCGTTTTTCTATGTTTTTGCAAGTTTAAAACAGCAATTTTATCGTCATTTCTCATAAATCGCCGTTTCACACGAAAGAAACATGAATTTGTCAGTTTGAATAGTCAAAACAGCGTTTTTCTATGTTTTTGCAAGTTTAAAACAGCAATTTTATCGTCATTTCTCATAAATCGCCGTTTCGCACGAAAGATACATGAATTTGTCAGTTTGAATAGTTCAAAACAGCGTTTTTCTATGTTTTTGCAAGTTTAAAACAGCAATTTATCGTCATTTCTCATAAATCGCCGTTTCACACAAAAAAAACATGAATTTGTCAGTTTGAATAGTTCAAAACAGCGTTTTTCTATGTTTTTGCAAGTTTAAAACAGCAATTTTATCGTAATTTTTCATAAATCGCCGTTTGGCACGGAAGAAACATGAATTTGTCAGTTTGAATAGTTGAAAACAGCGTTTTTCAATGTTTTTGCAAGTTTAAAACAGCAATTTTATCGTGATTTCACAAAAATCCACCGTTTGGAACGTAAGAAACATGAATTTATCAGTTTAAATAGTTGAAAACAGCGTTTTTCTATGTTTTTGCAAGTTTAAAACAGCAATTTTATCGTCATTTCTCATAAATCGCCGTTTCGAACGAAAGAAACATGAATTTGTCAGTTTGAATAGTTCAAAACAGCGTTTTTCTATGTTTTTGCAAGTTTAAAACAGCAATTTTAACGTGATTTAACAAAAATCCACCGTTTTCAACGTAAGAAACATGAATTTATCAGTTAAATAGTTGAAAACAGCGTTTTTCTATGTTTTTGCAAGTTTAAAACAGCAATTTTATCGTCATTTCTCATAAATCGCCGTTTCGCACGAAAAAAATATGAATTTGTAAGTTTGAATAGTTCAAAACAGCGTTTTTCTATGTTTTTGCAAGTTTAAAACAGCAATTTTAACGTGATTTCACAAAAATCCACCGTTTCCAACGTAAGAAACATAAATTTATCAGTTTGAATAGTTCAAAACAGCGTTTTTCTATGTTTTTGCAAGTTTTAAACAGCAATTTTATCGTGATTTCACAAAAGTCCACCGTTTCGAACGTAAGAAACATGAATTTATCAGTTTGAATAGTTCTAAACAGCGTTTTTCTATGTTTTCGCAAGTATAAAACAGCAATTTTATCGTCATTTCTCATAAATCGCCGTTTCACACGAAAGAAACATGAATTTGTCAGTTTGAATAGTTCAAAACAGCGTTTTTCTATGTTTTTGCAAGTTTAAAACAGCAATTTTATCGTCATTTCTCATAAATCGCCGTTTCACACGAAAGAAACATGAATTTGTCAGTTTGAATAGTCAAAACAGCGTTTTTCTATGTTTTTGCAAGTTTAAAACAGCAATTTTATCGTCATTTCTCATAAATCGCCGTTTCGCACGAAAGATACATGAATTTGTCAGTTTGAATAGTTCAAAACAGCGTTTTTCTATGTTTTTGCAAGTTTAAAACAGCAATTTATCGTCATTTCTCATAAATCGCCGTTTCACACAAAAAAAACATGAATTTGTCAGTTTGAATAGTTCAAAACAGCGTTTTTCTATGTTTTTGCAAGTTTAAAACAGCAATTTTATCGTAATTTTTCATAAATCGCCGTTTCGCACGAAAGAAACATGAATTTGTCAGTTTGAATAGTTCAAAACAGCGTTTTTCAATGTTTTTGCAAGTTTAAAACAGCAATTTTATCGTCATTTCTCATAAATCGCCGTTTCACACGAAAGAAATATGAATTTGTCAGTTTGAATAGTTCAAAACAGCGTTTTTCTATGTTTTTGCAAGTTTAAAACAGCAATTTTATCGTCATTTATCATAAATCGCCGTTTCGCACGAAAGAAACATGAATTTGTCAGTTTGAATAGTTCAAAACAGCGTTTTTCTATGTTTTTGCAAGTTTAAAACAGCAATTTTATCGTCATTTCTCATAAATCACCATTTCGCACGAAAGAAACATGAATTTGTCAGTTTGAAAAGTTCAAAACAGCGTTTTTCTATGTTTTTGCAAGTTTAAAACAGCAATTTTATCGTCATTTCTCATTAATCGCCGTTTCACACGAAAGAAACATGAATTTGTCAGTTTGAATAGTCAAAACAGCGTTTTTCTATGTTTTTGCAAGTTTAAAACAGCAATTTTATCGTCATTTCTCATAAATCGCCGTTTCGCACGAAAGATACATGAATTTGTCAGTTTGAATAGTTCAAAACAGCGTTTTTCTATGTTTTTGCAAGTTTAAAACAGCAATTTATCGTCATTTCTCATAAATCGCCGTTTCACACGAAAGAAACATGAATTTGTCAGTTTGAATAGTTCAAAACAGCGTTTTTCTATGTTTTTGCAAGTTTAAAACAGCAATTTTATCGTAATTTTTCATAAATCGCCGTTTCGCACGGAAGAAACATGAATTTGTCAGTTTGAATAGTTGAAAACAGCGTTTTTCAATGTTTTTGCAAGTTTAAAACAGCAATTTTATCGTGATTTCACAAAAATCCACCGTTTGGAACGTAAGAAACATGAATTTATCAGTTTAAATAGTTGAAAACAGCGTTTTTCTATGTTTTTGCAAGTTTAAAACAGCAATTTTATCGTCATTTCTCATAAATCGCCGTTTCGCACGAAAGAAACATGAATTTGTCAGTTTGAATAGTTCAAAACAGCGTTTTTCTATGTTTTTGCAAGTTTAAAACAGCAATTTTAACGTGATTTCACAAAAATCCACCGTTTTCAACGTAAGAAACATGAATTTATCAGTTTGAATAGTTCAAAACAGCGTTTTTCTATGTTTTTGCAAGTTTAAAACAGCAATTTTATCGTGATTTCACAAAAATCCACCGTTTCGAACGTAAGAAACATGAATTTATCAGTTTAAATAGTTGAAAACAGCGTTTTTCTATGTTTTTGCAAGTTTAAAACAGCAATTTTATCGTCATTTCTCATAAATCGCCGTTTCGCACGAAAGAATCATGAATTTGTCAGTTTGAATAGTTCAAAACAGAGTTTTTCTATGTTTTTGCAAGTTTAAAACAGCAATTTTATCGTCATTTCTCATAAATCGCCGTTTCACACGAAAGATACATGAATTTGTCAGTTTGAATAGTTCTAAACAGCGTTTTTCTATGTTTTCGCAAGTATAAAACAGCAATTTTATCGTCATTTCTCATAAATCGCCGTTTTGCACGAAAGAAACATGAATTTGTCAGTTTGAATATTTCAAAACAGCGTTTTTCTATGTTTTTGCAAGTTTAAAACAGCAATTTTATAGTAATTTCTCATAAATCGCCGTTTCGCACGAAAGAAACATGAATTTGTCAGTTTGAATAGTTCAAAACAGCGTTTTTCAATGTTTTTGCAAGTTTAAAACAGCAATTTTATCGTCATTTCTCATAAATCGCCGTTTCACACGAAAGAAACATGAATTTGTCAGTTTGAATAGTTCAAAACAGCGTTTTTCTATGTTTTTGCAAGTTTAAAACAGCAATTTTATCGTCATTTATCATAAATCGCCGTTTCGCACGAAAGAAACATGAATTTGTCAGTTTGAATAGTTCAAAACAGGGTTTTTCTATGTTTTTGCAAGTTTAAAACAGCAATTTTATCGTCATTTCTCATAAATCACCATTTCGCACGATAGAAACATGAATTTGTCAGTTTGAATAGTTCAAAACAGCGTTTTTCTATGTTTTTGCAAGTTTAAAACAGCAATTTTATCGTCATTTCTCATAAATCGCCGTTTCACACGAAAGAAACATGAATTTGTCAGTTTGAATAGTCAAAACAGCGTTTTTCTATGTTTTTGCAAGTTTAAAACAGCAATTTTATCGTCATTTCTCATAAATCGCCGTTTCGCACGAAAGATACATGAATTTGTCAGTTTGAATAGTTCAAAACAGCGTTTTTCTATGTTTTTGCAAGTTTAAAACAGCAATTTATCGTCATTTCTCATAAATCGCCGTTTCACACGAAAGAAACATGAATTTGTCAGTTTGAATAGTTCAAAACAGCGTTTTTCTATGTTTTTGTAAGTTTAAAACAGCAATTTTATCGTAATTTTTCATAAATCGCCGTTTCGCACGGAAGAAACATGAATTTGTCAGTTTGAATAGTTGAAAACAGCGTTTTTCAATGTTTTTGCAAGTTTAAAACAGCAATTTTATCGTGATTTCACAAAAATCCACCGTTTGGAACGTAAGAAACATGAATTTATCAGTTTAAATAGTTGAAAACAGCGTTTTTCTATGTTTTTGCAAGTTTAAAACAGCAATTTTATCGTCATTTCTCATAAATCGCCGTTTCGCACGAAAGAAACATGAATTTGTCAGTTTGAATAGTTCAAAACAGCGTTTTTCTATGTTTTTGCAAGTTTAAAACAGCAATTTTAACGTGATTTTACAAAAATCCACCGTTTTCAACGTAAGAAACATGATTTTATCAGTTTGAATAGTTCAAAACAGCGTTTTTCTATGTTTTTGCAAGTTTAAAACAGCAATTTTATCGTGATTTCACAAAAATCCACCGTTTCGAACGTAAGAAACATGAATTTATCAGTTTAAATAGTTGAAAACAGCGTTTTTCTATGTTTTTGCAAGTTTAAAACAGCAATTTTATCGTCATTTCTCATAAATCGCCGTTTCGCACGAAAGAAATATGAATTTGTCAGTTTGAATAGTTCAAAACAGCGTTTTTCTATGTTTTTGCAAGTTTAAAACAGCAATTTTAACGTGATTTCACAAAAATCCACCGTTTCCAACGTAAGAAACATAAATTTATCAGTTTGAATAGTTCAAAACAGCGTTTTTCAATGTTTTTGCAAGTTTAAAACAGCAATTTTATCGTGATTTCACAAAAGTCCACCGTTTCGAACGTAAGAAACATGAATTTATCAGTTTGAATAGTTGAAAACAGCGTTTTTCTATGTTTTTGCAAGTTTAAAACAGCAATTTTATCGTCATTTCTCATAAATCGCCGTTTCGCACGTAAGAATCATGAATTTGTCAGTTTGAATAGTTCAAAACAGAGTTTTTCTATGTTTTTGCAAGTTTAAAACAGCAATTTTATCGTCATTTCTCATAAATCGCCGTTTCACACGAAAGAAACATGAATTTGTCAGTTTGAATAGTTCTAAACAGCGTTTTTCTATGTTTTCGCAAGTATAAAACAGCAATTTTATCGTCATTTCTCAAAAATGGCCGTTTCGCACGAAAGAAACATGAATTTGTCAGTTTGAATATTTCAAAACAGCGTTTTTCTATGTTTTTGCAAGTTTAAAACAGCAATTTTATAGTAATTTCTCATAAATCGCCGTTTCGCACGAAAGAAACATGAATTTGTCAGTTTGAATATTTCAAAACAGCGTTTTTCAATGTTTTTGCAAGTTTAAAACAGCAATTTTATCGTCATTTCTCATAAATCGCCGTTTCACACGAAAGAAACATGAATTTGTCAGTTTGAATAGTTCAAAACAGCGTTTTTCTATGTTTTTGCAAGTTTAAAACAGCAATTTTATCGTCATTTATCATAAATCGCCGTTTCGCACGAAAGAAACATGAATTTGTCAGTTTGAATAGTTCAAAACAGCGTTTTTCTATGTTTTTGCAAGTTTAAAACAGCAATTTTATCGTCATTTCTCATAAATCACCATTTCGCACGAAAGAAACATGAATTTGTCAGTTTGAATAGTTCAAAACAGCGTTTTTCTATGTTTTTGCAAGTTTAAAACAGCAATTTTATCGTCATTTCTCATAAATCGCCGTTTCGCACGAAAGATACATGAATTTGTCAGTTTGAATAGTTCAAAACAGCGTTTTTCTATGTTTTTGCAAGTTTAAAACAGCAATTTATCGTCATTTCTCATAAATCGCCGTTTCACACGAAAGAAACATGAATTTGTCAGTTTGAATAGTTCAAAACAGCGTTTTTCTATGTTTTTGCAAGTTTAAAACAGCAATTTTATCGTATTTTTTCATAAATCGCCGTTTCGCACGGAAGAAACATGAATTTGTCAGTTTGAATATTTCAAAACAGCGTTTTTCTATGTTTTTGCAAGTTTAAAACAGCAATTTTATAGTAATTTCTCATAAATCGCCGTTTCGCACGAAAGAAACATGAATTTGTCAGTTTGAATAGTTCAAAACAGCGTTTTTCAATGTTTTTGCAAGTTTAAAACAGCAATTTTATCGTCATTTCTCATAAATCGCCGTTTCACACGAAAGAAACATGAATTTGTCAGTTTGAATAGTTCAAAACAGCGTTTTTCTATGTTTTTGCAAGTTTAAAACAGCAATTTTATCGTCATTTATCATAAATCGCCGTTTCGCACGAAAGAAACATGAATTTGTCAGTTTGAATAGTTCAAAACAGCGTTTTTCTATGTTTTTGCAAGTTTAAAACAGCAATTTTATCGTCATTTCTCATAAATCACCATTTCGCACGAAAGAAACATGAATTTGTCAGTTTGAATAGTTCAAAACAGCGTTTTTCTATGTTTTTGCAAGTTTAAAACAGCAATTTTATCGTCATTTCTCATAAATCGCCGTTTCGCACGAAAGATACATGAATTTGTCAGTTTGAATAGTTCAAAACAGCGTTTTTCTATGTTTTTGCAAGTTTAAAACAGCAATTTATCGTCATTTCTCATAAATCGCCGTTTCACACGAAAGAAACATGAATTTGTCAGTTTGAATAGTTCAAAACAGCGTTTTTCTATGTTTTTGCAAGTTTAAAACAGCAATTTTATCGTAATTTTTCATAAATCGCCGTTTCGCACGGAAGAAACATGAATTTGTCAGTTTGAATAGTTGAAAACAGCGTTTTTCAATGTTTTTGCAAGTTTAAAACAGCAATTTTATCGTGATTTCACAAAAATCCACCGTTTGGAACGTAAGAAACATGAATTTATCAGTTTAAATAGTTGAAAACAGCGTTTTTCTATGTTTTTGCAAGTTTAAAACAGCAATTTTATCGTGATTTCACAAAAATCCACCGTTTCGAACGTAAGAAACATGAATTTATCAGTTTGAATAGTTGAAAACAGCGTTTTTCTATGTTTTTGCAAGTTTAAAACAGCAATTTTATCGTCATTTCTCATAAATCGCCGTTTTGCACGAAAGAAACATGAATTTGTCAGTTTGAATAGTTCAAAACAGCGTTTTTCTATGTTTTTGCAAGTTTAAACAGCAATTTTATCGTCATTTCTCATAAATCGCCGTTTCACACGAAAGAAACATGAATTTGTCAGTTTGAATAGTTCCAAACAGCGTTTTTCTATGTTTTTGCAAGTTTAAAACAGCAATTTTATCGTCATTTCTCATAAATCGCCGTTTCGCACGAAAGAAACATGAATTTGTCAGTTTGAATATTTCAAAACAGCGTTTTTCTATGTTTTTGCAAGTTTAAAACAGCAATTTTATCGTCATTTCTCATAAATCGCCGTTTCACACGAAAAAAACATGAATTTGTCAGTTTGAATAGTTCAACTAGCGTTTTTCTATGTTTTTGCAAGTTTAAAACAGCAATTTTATCGTCATTTCTCATAAATCACCGTTTCGCACGAAAGAAGCATGAATTTGTCAGTTTGAATAGTTCAAAACAGCGTTTTTCTATGTTATTGCAAGTTTAAAACAGCAATTTTATCGTCATTTCTCATAAATCGCCGTTTCACACGAAAGAAACATGAATTTGTCAGTTTGAATAGTCAAAACAGCGTTTTTCTATGTTTTTGCAAGTTTAAAACAGCAATTTTATCGTGATTTCACAAAAATCCACCGTTTGGAACGTAAGAAACATGAATTTATCAGTTTAAATAGTTGAAAACAGCGTTTTTCTATGTTTTTGCAAGTTTAAAACAGCAATTTTATCGTCATTTCTCATAAATCGCCGTTTCGCACGAAAGAAACATGAATTTGTCAGTTTGAATAGTTCAAAACAGCGTTTTTCTATGTTTTTGCAAGTTTAAAACAGCAATTTTAACGTGATTTCACAAAAATCCACTGTTTCCAACGTAAGAAACATGAATTTATCAGTTTGAATAGTTCAAAACAGCGTTTTTCTATGTTTTTGCAAGTTTAAAACAGCAATTTTATCGTGATTTCACAAAAATCCACCGTTTCGAACGTAAGAAACATGAATTTATCAGTTTGAATAGTTGAAAACAGCGTTTTTCTATGTTTTTGCAAGTTTAAAACAGCAATTTTATCGTCATTTCTCATAAATCGCCGTTTCGCACGAAAGAAACATGAATTTGTCAGTTTGAATAGTTCAAAACAGCGTTTTTCTATGTTTTTGCAAGTTTAAAACAGCAATTTTATCGTCATTTCTCATAAATCGCCGTTTCACACGAAAGAAACATGAATTTGTCAGTTTGAATAGTTCTAAACAGCGTTTCTCTATGTTTTTGCAAGTTTAAAACAGCAATTTTATCGTCATTTCTCATAAATCGCCGTTTCGCACGAAAGAAACATGAATTTGTCAGTTTGAATATTTCAAAACAGCGTTTTTCTATGTTTTTGCAAGTTTAAAACAGCAATTTTATCGTCATTTCTCATAAATCGCCGTTTCGCACGAAAGAAACATGAATTTGTCAGTTTGAATAGTTCTAAACAGCGTTTTTCTATGTTTTCGCAAGTATAAAACAGCAATTTTATCGTCATTTCTCATAAATCGCCGTTTCACACGAAAGAAACATGAATTAGTCAGTTTGAATAGTTCAAAACAGCGTTTTTCTATGTTTTTGCAAGTTTAAAACAGCAATTTTATCGTCATTTATCATAAATCGCCGTTTCGCACGAAAGAAACATGAATTTGTCAGTTTGAATAGTTCAAAACAGCGTTTTTCTATGTTTTTGCAAGTTTAAAACAGCAATTTTATCGTCATTTCTCATAAATCACCGTTTCGCACGAAAGAAACATGAATTCGTCAGTTTGAATAGTTCAAAACAGCGTTTTTCTATGTTTTTGCAAGTTTAAAACTGCAATTTTATCGTCATTTCTCATAAATCGCCGTTTCACACGAAAGAAACATGAATTTGTCAGTTTGAATAGTTCAAAACAGCGTTTTTCTATGTTTTTGCAAGTTTAAAACAGAATTTTATCGTAATTTCTCATAAATCGCCGTTTCGCACGGAAGAAACATGAATTTGTCAATTTGAATAGTTCAAAACAGCGTTTATCTATGTTTTTGCAAGTTTAAAACAGCAATTTTAACGGAATTTCACAAAAATCCACCGTTTCCAACGTAAGAAACCTGAATTTATCAGTTTGAATATTTCAAAACAACGTTTTTCTATGTTTTTGCAAGTTTAAAACAGCAATTTTATCGCGATTTCACAAAAATCCACCGCTTCGAACGTAAGAAACATGAATTTATCAGTTTGAATAGTTGAAAACAGCGTTTTTCTATGTTTTTGCAAGTTTAAAACAGCAATTTTATCGTAATTTTTCATAAATCGCCGTTTCGCACGGAAGAAACATGAATTTGTCAGTTTGAATAGTTTAAAACAGCGTTTTTCAATGTTTTTGCAAGTTTAAAACAGCAATTTTATCGTGATTTCACAAAAATCCACCGTTTGGAACGTAAGAAACATGAATTTATCAGTTTAAATAGTTGAAAACAGCGTTTTTCAATGTTTTTGCAAGTTTAAATCAGCAATTTTATCGTCATTTCTCATAAATCGCCGTTTCGCACGAAAGAAAC
Organism: Poecilus cupreus; assembly: GCA_963942605.1. Lineage (NCBI taxonomy): Eukaryota > Metazoa > Arthropoda > Insecta > Coleoptera > Carabidae > Poecilus > Poecilus cupreus. The sequence goes on along the minus strand of CAWWDY010000926.1, from coordinate 15,698 downwards.
ATGAATTTGTCAGTTTGAATAGTTCAAAACAGCGTTTTTCTATGTTTTTGCAAGTTTAAAACAGCAATTTTATCGTCATTTCTCATAAATCGCCGTTTCGCACGAAAGAAACATGAATTTGTCAGTTTGAATAGTTAAAAACAGCGTTTTTCTATGTTTTTGCAAGTTTAAAACAGCAATTTTATCGTCATTTCTCATAAATCGCCGTTTCACACGAAAGAAACATGAATTTGTCAGTATGATTAGTTCTAAACAGCGTTTTTCTATGTTTTTGCAAGTTTAAAACAGCAATTTTATCGTCATTTCTCATAAATCGCCGTTTCGCACGAAAGAAACATGAATTTGTCAGTTTGAATATTTCAAAACAGCGTTTTTCTATGTTTTTGCAAGTTTAAAACAGCAATTTTATCGTCATTTCTCATAAATCGCCGTTTCACACAAAAGAAACATGAATTTGTCAGTTTGAATAGTTCAAAACAGCGTTTTTCTATGTTTTTGCAAGTTTAAAACAGCAATTTTATCGTCATTTCTCATAAACCGCCGTTTCACACGAAAGAAACATGAATTTGTCAGTTTGAATAGATCAACTAGCGTTTTTCTATGTTTTTGCAAGTTTAAAACAGCAATTTTATAGTAATTTCTCATAAATCGCCGTTTCGCACGAAAGAAACATGAATTTGTCAGTTTGAATAGTTCAAAACAGCGTTTTTCAATGTTTTTGCAAGTTTAAAACAGCAATTTTATCGTCATTTCTCATAAATCGCCGTTTCACACGAAAGAAACATGAATTTGTCAGTTTGAATAGTTCAAAACAGCGTTTTTCTATGTTTTAGCAAGTTTAAAACAGCAATTTTATCGTCATTTCTCATAAATCGCCGTTTCACACGAAAGAAACATGAATTTGTCAGTTTGAATAGTTCAAAACAGCGTTTTTCTATGTTTTTGCAAGTTTAAAACAGCAATTTTATCGTCATTTCTCATAAACCGCCGTTTCACACGAAAGAAACATGAATTTGTCAGTTTGAATAGTTCAACTAGCGTTTTTCTATGTTTTTGCAAGTTTAAAACAGCAATTTTATAGTAATTTCTCATAAATCGCCGTTTCGCACGAAAGAAACATGAATTTGTCAGTTTGAATAGTTCAAAACAGCGTTTTTCAATGTTTTTGCAAGTTTAAAACAGCAATTTTATCGTCATTTCTCATAAATCGCCGTTTCACACGAAAGAAACATGAATTTGTCAGTTTGAATAGTTCAAAACAGCGTTTTTCTATGTTTTTGCAAGTTTAAAACAGCAATTTTATCGTCATTTATCATAAATCGCCGTTTCGCACGAAAGAAACATGAATTTGTCAGTTTGAATAGTTCAAAACAGCGTTTTTCTATGTTTTTGCAAGTTTAAAACAGCAATTTTATCGTCATTTCTCATAAATCACCGTTTCGCACGAAAGAAACATGAATTTGTCAGTTTGAATAGTTCAAAACAGCGTTTTTCTATGTTTTTGCAAGTTTAAAACAGCAATTTTATCGTCATTTCTCATAAATCGCCGTTTCACACGAAAGAAACATAAATTTGTCAGTTTGAATAGTCAAACAGCGTTTTTCTATGTTTTTGCAAGTTTAAAACAGCAATTTTATTGTCGTTTCTCATAAATTGCCGTTTCGCACGAAAGATACATGAATTTGTCAGTTTGAATAGTTCAAAACAGCGTTTTTCTATGTTTTTGCAAGTTTAAAACAGCAATTTATCGTCATTTCTCATAAATCGCCGTTTCACACGAAAGAAACATGAATTTGTCAGTTTGAATAGTTCAAAACAGCGTTTTTCTATGTTTTTGCAAGTTTAAAACAGTAATTTTATCGTGATTTCACAAAAATCCACCGTTTGGAACGTAAGAAACATGAATTTATCAGTTTAAATAGTTGAAAACAGCGTTTTTCTATGTTTTTGCAAGTTTAAAACAGCAATTTTATCGTCATTTCTCATAAATCGCCGTTTCGCACGAAAGAAACATGAATTTGTCAGTTTGAATAGTTCAAAACAGCGTTTTTCTATGTTTTTGCAGGTTTAAAACAGCAATTTTAACGTGATTTCACAAAAATCCACTGTTTCCAACGTGAGAAACATGAATTTATCAGTTTGAATAGTTCAAAACAGCGTTTTTCTATGTTTTTGCAAGTTTTAAACAGCAATTTTATCGTGATTTCACAATAATCCACCGTTTCGAAAGTAAGAAACATGAATTTATCAGTTTGAATAGTCAAAACAGCGTTTTTCTATGTTTTTGCAAGTTTAAAACAGCAATTTTATCGTCATTTTTCATAAATCGCCGTTTCGCACGAAAGATACATGAATTTGTCAGTTTGAATAGTTCAAAACAGAGTTTTTCTATGTTTTTGCAAGTTTAAAACAGCAATTTATCGTCATTTCTCATAAATCGCCTTTTCACACGAAAGAAACATGAATTTGTCAGTTTGAATAATTCAAAACAGCGTTTTTCTATGTTTTTGCAAGTGTAAAACAGCAATTTTATCGTCATTTCTCATAAACCGCCGTTTCACACGAAAGAAACATGAATTTGTCAGTTTGAATAGTTCAACTAGCGTTTTTCTATGTTTTTGCAAGTTTAAAACAGCAATTTTATAGTAATTTCTCATAAATCGCCGTTTCGCACGAAAGAAACATGAATTTGTCAGTTTGAATAGTTCAAAACAGCGTTTTTCAATGTTTTTGCAAGTTTAAAACAGCAATTTTATCGTCATTTCTCATAAATCGCCGTTTCACACGAAAGAAACATGAATTTGTCAGTTTGAATAGTTCAAAACAGCGTTTTTCTATGTTTTTGCAAGTTTAAAACAGCAATTTTATCGTCATTTATCATAAATCGCCGTTTCGCACGAAAGAAACATGAATTTGTCAGTTTGAATAGTTCAAAACAGCGTTTTTCTATGTTTTTGCAAGTTTAAAACAGCAATTTTATCGTCATTTCTCATAAATCACCGTTTCGCACGAAAGAAACATGAATTTGTCAGTTTGAATAGTTCAAAACAGCGTTTTTCTATGTTTTTGCAAGTTTAAAACAGCAATTTTATCGTCATTTCTCATAAATCGCCGTTTCACACGAAAGAAACATAAATTTGTCAGTTTGAATAGTCAAAACAGCGTTTTTCTATGTTTTTGCAAGTTTAAAACAGCAATTTTATTGTCATTTCTCATGAATTGCCGTTTCGCACGAAAGATACATGAATTTGTCAGTTTGAATAGTTCAAAACAGCGTTTTTCTATGTTTTTGCAAGTTTAAAACAGCAATTTTATCGTGATTTCACAAAAATCCACCGTTTCGAACGTAAGAAACATGAATTTATCAGTTTGAATAGTTGAAAACAGCGTTTTTCTATGTTTTTGCAAGTTTAAAACAGCAATTTTATAGTAATTTCTCATAAATCGCCGTTTCGCACGAAAGAAACATGAATTTATCAGTTTGAATAGTTGAAAACAGCGTTTTTCTATGTTTTTGCAAGTTTAAAACAGCAATTTTATCGTCATTTCTCATAAATCGCCGTTTCGCACGAAAGAAACATGAATTTGTCAGTTTGAATAGTTCAAAACAGCGTTTTTCTATGTTTTTGCAGGTTTAAAACAGCAATTTTAACGTGATTTCACAAAAATCCACTGTTTCCAACGTGAGAAACATGAATTTATCAGTTTGAATAGTTCAAAACAGCGTTTTTCTATGTTTTTGCAAGTTTTAAACAGCAATTTTATCGTGATTTCACAATAATCCACCGTTTCGAAAGTAAGAAACATGAATTTATCAGTTTGAATAGTCAAAACAGCGTTTTTCTATGTTTTTGCAAGTTTAAAACAGCAATTTTATCGTCATTTTTCATAAATCGCCGTTTCGCACGAAAGATACATGAATTTGTCAGTTTGAATAGTTCAAAACAGAGTTTTTCTATGTTTTTGCAAGTTTAAAACAGCAATTTATCGTCATTTCTCATAAATCGCCGTTTCACACGAAAGAAACATGAATTTGTCAGTTTGAATAATTCAAAACAGCGTTTTTCTATGTTTTTGCAAGTGTAAAACAGCAATTTTATCGTCATTTCTCATAAACCGCCGTTTCACACGAAAGAAACATGAATTTGTCAGTTTGAATAGTTCAACTAGCGTTTTTCTATGTTTTTGCAAGTTTAAAACAGCAATTTTATAGTAATTTCTCATAAATCGCCGTTTCGCACGAAAGAAACATGAATTTGTCAGTTTGAATAGTTCAAAACAGCGTTTTTCAATGTTTTTGCAAGTTTAAAACAGCAATTTTATCGTCATTTCTCATAAATCGCCGTTTCACACGAAAGAAACATGAATTTGTCAGTTTGAATAGTTCAAAACAGCGTTTTTCTATGTTTTTGCAAGTTTAAAACAGCAATTTTATCGTCATTTATCATAAATCGCCGTTTCGCACGAAAGAAACATGAATTTGTCAGTTTGAATAGTTCAAAACAGCGTTTTTCTATGTTTTTGCAAGTTTAAAACAGCAATTTTATCGTCATTTCTCATAAATCACCGTTTCGCACGAAAGAAACATGAATTTGTCAGTTTGAATAGTTCAAAACAGCGTTTTTCTATGTTTTTGCAAGTTTAAAACAGCAATTTTATCGTCATTTCTCATAAATCGCCGTTTCACACGAAAGAAACATAAATTTGTCAGTTTGAATAGTCAAAACAGCGTTTTTCTATGTTTTTGCAAGTTTAAAACAGCAATTTTATTGTCATTTCTCATGAATTGCCGTTTCGCACGAAAGATACATGAATTTGTCAGTTTGAATAGTTCAAAACAGCGTTTTTCTATGTTTTTGCAAGTTTAAAACAGCAATTTTATCGTGATTTCACAAAAATCCACCGTTTCGAACGTAAGAAACATGAATTTATCAGTTTGAATAGTTGAAAACAGCGTTTTTCTATGTTTTTGCAAGTTTAAAACAGCAATTTTATAGTAATTTCTCATAAATCGCCGTTTCGCACGAAAGAAACATGAATTTGTCAGTTTGAATAGTTCAAAACAGCGTTTTTCAATGTTTTTGCAAGTTTAAAACAGCAATTTTATCGTCATTTCTCATAAACCGCCGTTTCACACGAAAGAAACATGAATTTGTCAGATTGAATAGTTCAACTAGCGTTTTTCTATGTTTTTGCAAGTTTAAAACAGCAATTTTATAGTAATTTCTCATAAATCGCCGTTTCGCACGAAAGAAACATGAATTTGTCAGTTTGAATAGTTCAAAACAGCGTTTTTCAATGTTTTTGCAAGTTTAAAACAGCAATTTTATCGTCATTTCTCATAAATCGCCGTTTCACACGAAAGAAACATGAATTTGTCAGTTTGAATAGTTCAAAACAGCGTTTTTCTATGTTTTTGCAAGTTTAAAACAGCAATTTTATCGTCATTTATCATAAATCGCCGTTTCGCACGAAAGAAACATGAATTTGTCAGTTTGAATAGTTCAAAACAGCGTTTTTCTATGTTTTTGCAAGTTTAAAACAGCAATTTTATCGTCATTTCTCATAAATCACCGTTTCGCACGAAAGAAACATGAATTTGTCAGTTTGAATAGTTCAAAACAGCGTTTTTCTATGTTTTTGCGAATTTAAAACAGCAATTTTATCGTCATTTCTCATAAATCGCCGTTTCACACGAAAGAAACATGAATTTGTCAGTTTGAATAGTCAAAACAGCGTTTTTCTATGTTTTTGCAAGTTTAAAACAGCAATTTTATCGTCATTTCTCATAAATCGCCGTTTCGCACGAAAGATACATGAATTTGTCAGTTTGAATAGTTCAAAACAGCGTTTTTCTATGTTTTTGCAAGTTTAAAACAGCAATTTTATCGTCATTTCTCATAAATCGCCGTTTCACACGAAAGAAACATGAATTTGTCAGTTTAAATAGTTCAAAACAGCGTTTTTCTATGTTTTTGCAAGTTTAAAACAGTAATTTTATCGTGATTTCACAAAAATCCACCGTTTGGAACGTAAGAAACATGAATTTATCAGTTTAAATAGTTGAAAACAGCGTTTTTCTATGTTTTTGCAAGTTTAAAACAGCAATTTTATCGTCATTTCTCATAAATCGCCGTTTCGCACGAAAGAAACATGAATTTGTCAGTTTGAATAGTTCAAAACAGCGTTTTTCTATGTTTTTGCAAGTTTAAAACAGCAATTTTAACGTGATTTCACAAAAATCCACTGTTTCCAACGTAAGAAACATGAATTTATCAGTTTGAATAGTTCAAAACAGCGTTTTTCTATGTTTTTGCAAGTTTAAAACAGCAATTTTATCGTGATTTCACAAAAATCCACCGTTTCGAACGTAAGAAACATGAATTTATCAGTTTGAATAGTTGAAAACAGCGTTTTTCTATGTTTTTGCAAGTTTAAAACAGCAATTTTATCGTCATTTCTCATAAATCGCCGTTTCGCACGAAAGAAACATGAATTTGTCAGTTTGAATAGTTCAAAACTGCGTTTTTCTATGTTTTTGCAAGTTTAAAACAGCAATTTTATCGTCATTTCTCATAAATCGCCGTTTCACACGAAAGAAACATGAATTTGTCAGTTTGAATAGTTCTAAACAGCGTTTTTCTATGTTTTTGCAAGTTTAAAACAACAATTTTATCGTCATTTCTAATAAACCGCCGTTTCAAACGAAAGAAACATGAATTTGTCAGTTTGAATAGTTCAACTAGCGTTTTTCTATGTTTTTGCAAGTTTAAAACAGCAATTTTATAGTAATTTCTCATAAATCGCCGTTTTGCACGAAAGAAACATGAATTTGTCAGTTTGAATAGTTCAAAACAGCGTTTTTCAATGTTTTTGCAAGTTTAAAACAGCAATTTTATTGTCATTTCTCATAAATCGCCGTTTCACACGAAAGAAACATGAATTTGTCAGTTTGAATAGTTCAAAACAGCGTTTTTCTATGTTTTTGCAAGTTTAAAACAGCAATTTTATCGTCATTTATCATAAATCGCCGTTTCGCACGAAAGAAACATGAATTTGTCAGTTTGAATAGTTCAAAACAGCGTTTTTCTATGTTTTTGCAAGTTTAAAACAGCAATTTTATCGTCATTTCTCATAAATCACCGTTTCGCACGAAAGAAACATGAATTTGTCAGTTTGAATAGTTCAAAACAGCGTTTTTCTATGTTTTTGCAAGTTTAAAACAGCAATTTTATCGTCATTTCTCATAAATCGCCGTTTCACACGAAAGAAACATAAATTTGTCAGTTTGAATAGTCAAAACAGCGTTTTTCTATGTTTTTGCAAGTTTAAAACAGCAATTTTATTGTCATTTCTCATGAATTGCCGTTTCGCACGAAAGATACATGAATTTGTCAGTTTGAATAGTTCAAAACAGCGTTTTTCTATGTTTTTGCAAGTTTAAAACAGCAATTTATCGTCATTTCTCATAAATCGCCGTTTCACACGAAAGAAACATGAATTTGTCAGTTTGAATAGTTCAAAACAGCGTTTTTCTATGTTTTTGCAAGTTTAATACAGTAATTTTATCGTGATTTCACAAAAATCCACCGTTTGGAAAGTAAGAAACATGAATTTATCAGTTTAAATAGTTGAAAACAGCGTTTTTCTATGTTTTTGCAAGTTTAAAACAGCAATTTTATCGTCATTTCTCATTAATCGCCGTTTCGCACGAAAGAAACATGAATTTGTCAGTTTGAATAGTTCAAAACAGCGTTTTTCTATGTTTTTGCAGGTTTAAAACAGCAATTTTAACGTGATTTCACAAAAATCCACTGTTTCCAACGTAAGAAACATGAATTTATCAGTTTGAATAGTTCAAAACAGCGTTTTTCTATGTTTTTGCAAGTTTTAAACAGCAATTTTATCGTGATTTCACAAAAATCCACCGTTTCGAACGTAAGAAACATGAATTTATCAGTTTGAATAGTCAAAACAGCGTTTTTCTATGTTTTTGCAAGTTTAAAATAGCAATTTTATCGTCATTTCTCATAAATCGCCGTTTCGCACGAAAGATACATGAATTTGTCAGTTTGAATAGTTCAAAACAGCGTTTTTCTATGTTTTTGCTAGTTTAAAACAGCAATTTATCGTCATTTCTCATAAATCGCCGTTTCACACGAAAGAAACATGAATTTGTCAGTTTGAATAGTTCAAAACAGCGTTTTTCTATGTTTTTGCAAGTGTAAAACAGCAATTTTATCGTCATTTCTCATAAACCGCCGTTTCACACGAAAGAAACATGAATTTGTCAGTTTGAATAGTTCAACTAGCGTTTTTCTATGTTTTTGCAAGTTTAAAACAGCAATTTTATAGTAATTTCTCATAAATCGCCGTTTCGCACGAAAGAAACATGAATTTGTCAGTTTGAATAGTTCAAAACAGCGTTTTTCAATGTTTTTGCAAGTTTAAAACAGCAATTTTATCGTCATTTCTCATAAATCGCCGTTTCACACGAAAGAAACATGAATTTGTCAGTTTGAATAGTTCAAAACAGCGTTTTTCTATGTTTTTGCAAGTTTAAAACAGCAATTTTATCGTCATTTATCATAAATCGCCGTTTCGCACGAAAAAAACATGAATTTGTCAGTTTGAATAGTTCAAAACAGCGTTTTTCTATGTTTTTGCAAGTTTAAAACAGCAATTTTATCGTCATTTCTCATAAATCACCGTTTCGCACGAAAGAAACATGAATTTGTCAGTTTGAATAGTTCAAAACAGCGTTTTTCTATGTTTTTGCAAGTTTAAAACAGCAATTTTATCGTCATTTCTCATAAATCGCCGTTTCACACGAAAGAAACATAAATTTGTAAGTTTGAATAGTCAAAACAGCGTTTTTCTATGTTTTTGCAAGTTTAAAACAGCAATTTTATTGTCATTTCTCATGAATTGCCGTTTCGCACGAAAAATACATGAATTTGTCAGTTTGAATAGTTCAAAACAGCGTTTTTCTATGTTTTTGCAAGTTTAAAACAGCAATTTATCGTCATTTCTCATAAATCGCCGTTTCACACGAAAGAAACATGAATTTGTCAGTTTGAATAGTTCAAAACAGCGTTTTTCTATGTTTTTGCAAGTTTAAAACAGTAATTTTATCGTGATTTCACAAAAATCCACCGTTTGGAAAGTAAGAAACATGAATTTATCAGTTTAAATAGTTGAAAACAGCGTTTTTCTATGTTTTTGCAAGTTTAAAACAGCAATTTTATCGTCATTTCTCATAAATCGCCGTTTCGCACGAAAGAAACATGAATTTGTCAGTTTGAATAGTTCAAAACAGCGTTTTTCTATGTTTTTGCAGGTTTAAAACAGCAATTTTAACGTGATTTCACAAAAATCCACTGTTTCCAACGTAAGAAACATGAATTTATCAGTTTGAATAGTTCAAAACAGCGTTTTTCTATGTTTTTGCAAGTTTTAAACAGCAATTTTATCGTGATTTCACAAAAATCCACCGTTTCGAACGTAAGAAACATGAATTTATCAGTTTGAATAGTCAAAACAGCGTTTTTCTATGTTTTTGCAAGTTTAAAATAGCAATTTTATCGTCATTTCTCATAAATCGCCGTTTCGCACGAAAGATAAATGAATTTGTCAGTTTGAATAGTTCAAAACAGCGTTTTTCTATGTTTTTGCTAGTTTAAAACAGCAATTTATCGTCATTTCTCATAAATCGCCGTTTCACACGAAAGAAACATGAATTTGTCAGTTTGAATAGTTCAAAACAGCGTTTTTCTATGTTTTTGCAAGTGTAAAACAGCAATTTTATCGTCATTTCTCATAAACCGCCGTTTCACACGAAAGAAACATGAATTTGTCAGTTTGAATAGTTCAACTAGCGTTTTTCTATGTTTTTGCAAGTTTAAAACAGCAATTTTATAGTAATTTCTCATAAATCGCCGTTTCGCACGAAAGAAACATGAATTTGTCAGTTTGAATAGTTCAAAACAGCGTTTTTCAATGTTTTTGCAAGTTTAAAACAGCAATTTTATCGTCATTTCTCATAAATCGCCGTTTCACACGAAAGAAACATGAATTTGTCAGTTTGAATAGTTCAAAACAGCGTTTTTCTATGTTTTTGCAAGTTTAAAACAGCAATTTTATCGTCATTTATCATAAATCGCCGTTTCGCACGAAAGAAACATGAATTTGTCAGTTTGAATAGTTCAAAACAGCGTTTTTCTATGTTTTTGCAAGTTTAAAACAGCAATTTTATCGTCATTTCTCATAAATCACCGTTTCGCACGAAAGAAACATGAATTTGTCAGTTTGAATAGTTCAAAACAGCGTTTTTCTATGTTTTTGCAAGTTTAAAACAGCAATTTTATCGTCATTTCTCATAAATCGCCGTTTCACACGAAAGAAACATGAATTTGTCAGTTTGAATAGTCAAAACAGCGTTTTTCTATGTTTTTGCAAGTTTAAAACAGTAATTTTATCGTCATTTCTCATAAATCGCCGTTTCGCACGAAAGATACATGAATTTGTCAGTTTGAATAGTTCAAAACAGCGTTTTTCTATGTTTTTGCAAGTTTAAAACAGCAATTTATCGTCATTTCTCATAAATCGCCGTTTCACACGAAAGAAACATGAATTTGTCAGTTTAAATAGTTCAAAACAGCGTTTTTCTATGTTTTTGCAAGTTTAAAACAGTAATTTTATCGTGATTTCACAAAAATCCACCGTTTGGAAAGTAAGAAACATGAATTTATCAGTTTAAATAGTTGAAAACAGCGTTTTTCTATGTTTTTGCAAGTTTAAAACAGCAATTTTATCGTCATTTCTCATAAATCGCCGTTTCGCACGAAAGAAACATGAATTTGTCAGTTTGAATAGTTCAAAACAGCGTTTTTCTATGTTTTTGCAGGTTTAAAACAGCAATTTTAACGTGATTTCACAAAAATCCACTGTTTCCAACGTAAGAAACATGAATTTATCAGTTTGAATAGTTCAAAACAGCGTTTTTCTATGTTTTTGCAAGTTTTAAACAGCAATTTTATCGTGATTTCACAAAAATCCACCGTTTCGAACGTAAGAAACATGAATTTATCAGTTTGAATAGTCAAAACAGCGTTTTTCTATGTTTTTGCAAGTTTAAAATAGCAATTTTATCGTCATTTCTCATAAATCGCCGTTTCGCACGAAAGATACATGAATTTGTCAGTTTGAATAGTTCAAAACAGCGTTTTTCTATGTTTTTGCTAGTTTAAAACAGCAATTTATCGTCATTTCTCATAAATCGCCGTTTCACACGAAAGAAACATGAATTTGTCAGTTTGAATAGTTCAAAACAGCGTTTTTCTATGTTTTTGCAAGTGTAAAACAGCAATTTTATCGTCATTTCTCATAAACCGCCGTTTCACACGAAAGAAACATGAATTTGTCAGTTTGAATAGTTCAACTAGCGTTTTTCTATGTTTTTGCAAGTTTAAAACAGCAATTTTATAGTAATTTCTCATAAATCGCCGTTTCGCACGAAAGAAACATGAATTTGTCAGTTTGAATAGTTCAAAACAGCGTTTTTCAATGTTTTTGCAAGTTTAAAACAGCAATTTTATCGTCATTTCTCATAAATCGCCGTTTCACACGAAAGAAACATGAATTTGTCAGTTTGAATAGTTCAAAACAGCGTTTTTCTATGTTTTTGCAAGTTTAAAACAGCAATTTTATCGTCATTTATCATAAATCGCCGTTTCGCACGAAAGAAACATGAATTTGTCAGTTTGAATAGTTCAAAACAGCGTTTTTCTATGTTTTTGCAAGTTTAAAACAGCAATTTTATCGTCATTTCTCATAAATCACCGTTTCGCACGAAAGAAACATGAATTTGTCAGTTTGAATAGTTCAAAACAGCGTTTTTCTATGTTTTTGCAAGTTTAAAACAGCAATTTTATCGTCATTTCTCATAAATCGCCGTTTCACACGAAAGAAACATGAATTTGTCAGTTTGAATAGTCAAAACAGCGTTTTTCTATGTTTTTGCAAGTTTAAAACAGTAATTTTATCGTGATTTCACAAAAATCCACCGTTTGGAAAGTAAGAAACATGAATTTATCAGTTTAAATAGTTGAAAACAGCGTTTTTCTATGTTTTTGCAAGTTTAAAACAGCAATTTTATCGTCATTTCTCATAAATCGCCGTTTCGCACGAAAGAAACATGAATTTGTCAGTTTGAATAGTTCAAAACAGCGTTTTTCTATGTTTTTGCAGGTTTAAAACAGCAATTTTAACGTGATTTCACAAAAATCCACTGTTTCCAACGTAAGAAACATGAATTTATCAGTTTGAATAGTTCAAAACAGCGTTTTTCTATGTTTTTGCAAGTTTTAAACAGCAATTTTATCGTGATTTCACAAAAATCCACCGTTTCGAACGTAAGAAACATGAATTTATCAGTTTGAATAGTCAAAACAGCGTTTTTCTATGTTTTTGCAAGTTTAAAATAGCAATTTTATCGTCATTTCTCATAAATCGCCGTTTCGCACGAAAGATAAATGAATTTGTCAGTTTGAATAGTTCAAAACAGCGTTTTTCTATGTTTTTGCTAGTTTAAAACAGCAATTTATCGTCATTTCTCATAAATCGCCGTTTCACACGAAAGAAACATGAATTTGTCAGTTTGAATAGTTCAAAACAGCGTTTTTCTATGTTTTTGCAAGTGTAAAACAGCAATTTTATCGTCATTTCTCATAAACCGCCGTTTCACACGAAAGAAACATGAATTTGTCAGTTTGAATAGTTCAACTAGCGTTTTTCTATGTTTTTGCAAGTTTAAAACAGCAATTTTATAGTAATTTCTCATAAATCGCCGTTTCGCACGAAAGAAACATGAATTTGTCAGTTTGAATAGTTCAAAACAGCGTTTTTCAATGTTTTTGCAAGTTTAAAACAGCAATTTTATCGTCATTTCTCATAAATCGCCGTTTCACACGAAAGAAACATGAATTTGTCAGTTTGAATAGTTCAAAACAGCGTTTTTCTATGTTTTTGCAAGTTTAAAACAGCAATTTTATCGTCATTTATCATAAATCGCCGTTTCGCACGAAAGAAACATGAATTTGTCAGTTTGAATAGTTCAAAACAGCGTTTTTCTATGTTTTTGCAAGTTTAAAACAGCAATTTTATCGTCATTTCTCATAAATCACCGTTTCGCACGAAAGAAACATGAATTTGTCAGTTTGAATAGTTCAAAACAGCGTTTTTCTATGTTTTTGCAAGTTTAAAACAGCAATTTTATCGTCATTTCTCATAAATCGCCGTTTCACACGAAAGAAACATGAATTTGTCAGTTTGAATAGTCAAAACAGCGTTTTTCTATGTTTTTGCAAGTTTTAAAACAGTAATTTTATCGTCATTTCTCATAAATCGCCGTTTCGCACGAAAGATACATGAATTTGTCAGTTTGAATAGTTCAAAACAGCGTTTTTCTATGTTTTTGCAAGTTTAAAACAGCAATTTATCGTCATTTCTCATAAATCGCCGTTTCACATGAAAGAAACATGAATTTGTCAGTTTGAATAGTTCAAAACAGCGTTTTTCTATGTTTTTGCAAGTTTAAAACAGTAATTTTATCGTGATTTCACAAAAATCCACCGTTTGGAAAGTAAGAAACATGAATTTATCAGTTTAAATAGTTGAAAACAGCGTTTTTCTATGTTTTTGCAAGTTTAAAACAGCAATTTTATCGTCATTTCTCATAAATCGCCGTTTCGCACGAAAGAAACATGAATTTGTCAGTTTGAATAGTTCAAAACAGCGTTTTTCTATGTTTTTGCAGGTTTTAAAACAGCAATTTTAACGTGATTTCACAAAAATCCACTGTTTCCAACGTAAGAAACATGAATTTATCAGTTTGAATAGTTCAAAACAGCGTTTTTCTATGTTTTGCAAGTTTTAAACAGCAATTTTATCGTGATTTCACAAAAATCCACCGTTTCGAACGTAAGAAACATGAATTTATCAGTTTGAATAGTCAAAACAGCGTTTTTTCTATGTTTTTGCAAGTTTAAAATAGCAATTTTATCGTCATTTCTCATAAATCGCCGTTTCGCACGAAAGATACATGAATTTGTCAGTTTGAATAGTTCAAAACAGCGTTTTTCTATGTTTTTGCTAGTTTAAAACAGCAATTTATCGTCATTTCTCATAAATCGCCGTTTCACACGAAAGAAACATGAATTTGTCAGTTTGAATAGTTCAAAACAGCGTTTTTCTATGTTTTTGCAAGTGTAAAACAGCAATTTTATCGTCATTTCTCATAAACCGCCGTTTCACACGAAAGAAACATGAATTTGTCAGTTTGAATAGTTCAACTAGCGTTTTTCTATGTTTTTGCAAGTTTAAAACAGCAATTTTATAGTAATTTCTCATAAATCGCCGTTTCGCACGAAAGAAACATGAATTTGTCAGTTTGAATAGTTCAAAACAGCGTTTTTCAATGTTTTTGCAAGTTTAAAACAGCAATTTTATCGTCATTTCTCATAAATCACCGTTTCGCACGAAAGAAACATGAATTTGTCAGTTTGAATAGTTCAAAACAGCGTTTTTCTATGTTTTTGCAAGTTTAAAACAGCAATTTTATCGTCATTTATCATAAATCGCCGTTTCGCACGAAAGAAACATGAATTTGTCAGTTTGAATAGTTCAAAACAGCGTTTTTCTATGTTTTTGCAAGTTTAAAACAGCAATTTTATCGTCATTTCTCATAAATCACCGTTTCGCACGAAAGAAACATGAATTTGTCAGTTTGAATAGTTCAAAACAGCGTTTTTCTATGTTTTTGCAAGTTTAAAACAGCAATTTTATCGTCATTTCTCATAAATCGCCGTTTCACACGAAAGAAACATGAATGGGTCAGTTTGAATAGTCAAAACAGCGTTTTTCTATGTTTTTGCAAGTTTAAAACAGTAATTTTATCGTCATTTCTCATAAATCGCCGTTTCGCACGAAAGATACATGAATTTGTCAGTTTGAATAGTTCAAAACAGCGTTTTTCTATGTTTTTGCAAGTTTAAAACAGCAATTTATCGTCATTTCTCATAAATCGCCGTTTCACACGAAAGAAACATGAATTTTTCAGTTTAAATAGTTCAAAACAGCGTTTTTCTATGTTTTTGCAAGTTTAAAACAGTAATTTTATCGTGATTTCACAAAAATCCACCGTTTGGAACGTAAGAAACATGAATTTATCAGTTTAAATAGTTGAAAACAGCGTTTTTCTATGTTTTTGCAAGTTTAAAACAGCAATTTTATCGTCATTTCTCATAAATCGCCGTTTCGCACGAAAGAAACATGAATTTGTCAGTTTGAATAGTTCAAAACAGCGTTTTTCTATGTTTTTGCAAGTTTAAAACAGCAAATTTAACGTGATTTCACAAAAATCCACTGTTTCCAACGTAAGAAACATGAATTTATCAGTTTGAATAGTTCAAAACAGCGTTTTTCTATGTTTTTGCAAGTTTAAAACAGCAATTTTATCGTGATTTCACAAAAATTCACCGTTTCGAACGTAAGAAACATGAATTTATCAGTTTGAATAGTTGAAAACAGCGTTTTTCTATGTTTTTGCAAGTTTAAAACAGCAATTTTATCGTCATTTCTCATAAATCGCCGTTTCGCACGAAAGAAACATGAATTTGTCAGTTTGAATAGTTCAAAAC
>CAWWDY010000925.1:0-22236 GCA_963942605.1 Poecilus cupreus | reverse complement strand
AAACATGAATATGACAGTTTAAATACTTGAAAACGGTGTTTTGTATGCTTTTGCATGCTTAAAACAGCATTTTATCTTGCTTTCACCAACATTAGCTGTTATACACGACAGAAACATGAATATGACAGTTTAAATACTTGAAAACAGCATTTTGTATGTTTTCGCAAGCTGAAAACAGCTACTTTATCTTGATTTTGCAAACATAAGCCATTACACACGACATATACATGAATATGACAGTTTAAATACTTGCAAACGGTTTTTTGTATGCTTTTGCAAGCATAAAACAGCATTTTTATCTTGCTTTCACCACCATTAGCTATTATATACGACAGAAACATGAATATGATAGTTTAAATACTTAAAAACAGCATTTTGTATGTTTTTGCTAGCTGAAAACAGCTATTTTATCTTGATTTTGCAAACATAAGCCATTACACACGACATATACATGAATATGACAGTTTAAATACTTGAAAACGGTGATTTGTATGCTTTTTTCATGCTTAAAACAGCATTTTTATCTTGCTTTCACCAACATTAGCTATTATACACGACAGAAAAATAAATATGACAGTTTAAATAATTGAAAACGGTGTTTTGTTTGCTTTCGCATGCTTAAAACAGCATTTTTATCTTGCTTTCGCCAACATTAGCTATTATACACGACAGAAACATGAATATGACAGTTTAAATACTTGAAAACAGCATTTTGTATGTTTTTGCAAGCTGAAAACAGTTATTTTATCTTGATTTTGCAAACATAAGCCATTACACACGACATATACATGAATATGACAGTTTAAATACTTGAAAACGGTGTTTTGTATGCTTTTGCATGCTTAAAACTACATTTTTATCTTGCTTTCACCAACATTAGCTATTATACACGACAGAAACATGAATATGACAGTTTAAATACTTGAAAACTGTGTTTTGTATGCTTTTGCATGCTTAAAACAGCATTTTTATCTTACTTTCACCAACATTAGCTATTATACACGACAGAAACATGAATATGACAGTTAAAATACTTGAAAACAGCATTTTGTATGCATTTGCATGCTTAAAACAGCATTTTAATCTTGCTTTCACCAACATTAGCTATTATACACTACATAAACAAGAATATGACAGTTTAAATACTTGAAAACAGCATTTTGTATGTTTTTGCAAGCTGAAAACAGCTATTTTATCTTGATTTTGCAAACATAAGCCATTACACAAGACATATACATGAATATGACCGTTTAAATACTTGAAAACGGTGTTTTGTATGCTTTTGCATGCTTAAAACAGCATTTTTTTCTTGCTTTCACCAACATTAGCTATTATATACGACAGAAACATGAATATGATAGTTTAAATACTTAAAAACAGCATTTTGTATGTTTTTGCTAGCTGAAAACAGCTATTTTATCTTGATTTTGCAAACATAAGCCATTACACACGACATATACATGAATATGACAGTTTAAATACTTGAAAACGGTGTTTTGTATGCTTTTGCATGCTTAAAACTACATTTGTATCTTGCTTTCACCAACATTAGCTATTATACACGACAGAAACATGAATATGATAGTTTAAATACTTAAAAACAGCATTTTGTATGTTTTTGCTAGCTGAAAACAGCTATTTTATCTTGATTTTGCAAACATAAGCCATTACACACGACATATACATGAATATGACAGTTTAAATACTTGAAAACGGTGATTTGTATGCTTTTGCATGCTTTAAACAGCATTTTTATCTTGCTTTCACCAACATTAGCTATTATACACGACAGAAACATGAATATGACAGTTTAAATACTTGAAAACGGTGTTTTGTTTGCTTTTGCATGCTTAAAACAGCATTTTTATCTTGCTTTCACCAACATTAGCTATTAAACACGACAGAAACATGAATATGACAGTTTAAATACTTGAAAACAGCATTTTGTATGTTTTTGCAAGCTGAAAACAGTTATTTTATCTTGATTTTGCAAACAAAAGCCATTACACACGACATATACATGAATATGACAGTTTAAATACTTGAAAACGGTGTTTTGTATGCTTTTGCATGCTTAAAACTACATTTTTATCTTGCTTTCACCAACATTATCTATTATACACGACAGAAACATGAATATGACAGTTTAAATACTTGAAAACGGTGTTTTGTATGCTTTTGCATGCTTAAAACAGCATTTTTATCTTGCTTTTACCAACATTAGCTGTAATACACGACAGAAACATGAATATGACAGTTTAAATACTTGAAAACAGCATTTTGTATGTTTTCGCAAGCTGAAAACAGCTACTTTATCTTGATTTTGCAAACATAAGCCATTACACACGACATATACATAAATATGACAGTTTAAATACTTGCAAACGGTGTTTTGTATGCTTTTGAATGCTTAAAACTGCATTTTTATCTTGCTTTCACCAACATTAGCTATTATACACGACAGAAACATGAATATGACAGTTTAAATACTTGAAAACGGTGTTTTGTTTGCTTTTGCATGCTTAAAACAGCATTTTTATCTTGCTTTCACCAACATTAGATAATATACACGACAGAAACATGAATATGACAGTTTATATACTTAAAAACAGCATTTTGTATGTTTTTGCAAGCTGAAAACAGCTAATTTATCTTGATTTTACAAACATAAGCCATTACACACGACATATACATGAATATGACAGTTTAAATACTTGAAATCGGTGTTTTGTATGCTTTTGCATGTTTAAAACAGCATTTTTATTATGCTTTCACCAACATTAGCTATTATACACGACAGAAACATGAATATGACAGTTTAAATACTTGAAAACAGCATTTTGTATGTTTTTGCAAGTTGAAAACAGCTTTTTTATCTTGATTTTGCAAACATAAGCCATTACACATGACATATACATGAATATGACAGTTTAAGTACTTGAAAACGGTGTTTTGTATGCTTTTGCATGCTTAAAACAGCATTTTTATCTTGCTTTCACCAACATTAGCTATTATACACGACAGAAACATGAATATGACTTTTTAAATACTTGAAAACGGTGTTTTGTATGCTTTTGCATGCTTAAAACAGCATTTTTATCTTGCTTTTACCAACATTAGCTGTTATACACGACAGAAACATGAATATGACAGTTTAAATACTTGAAAACAGCATTTTGTATGTTTCTGCAAGCTGAAAACAGCTACTTTATCTTGATTTTGCAAACATAAGCCATTACACACGACATATACATGAATATGACAGTTAAATACTTGAAAACGGTGTTTTGTATGCTTTTGCAAGCTTAAAACAGCATTTTTATCTTGCTTTCACCACCATTAGCTATTATATACGACAGAAACATGAATATGATAGTTTAAATACTTAAAAACAGCATTTTGTATGTTTTTGCTAGCTGAAAACAGCTATTTTATCTTGATTTTGCAAACATAAGCCATTACACACGACATATACATGAATATGACAGTTTAAATACTTGAAAACGGTGATTTGTATGCTTTTTCATGCTTAAAACAGCATTTTTATCTTGCTTTCACCAACATTAGCTATTATACACGACAGAAACATAAATATGACAGTTTAAATAATTGAAAACGGTGTTTTGTTTGCTTTCGCATGCTTAAAACAGCATTTTTATCTTGCTTTCGCCAACATTAGCTATTATACACGACAGAAACATGAATATGACAGTTTAAATACTTGAAAACAGCATTTTGTATGTTTTTGCAAGCTGAAAACAGTTATTTTATCTTGATTTTGCAAACATAAGCCATTACACACGACATATACATGAATATGACAGTTTAAATACTTGAAAACGGTGTTTTGTATGCTTTTGCATGCTTAAAACTACATTTTTATCTTGCTTTCACCAACATTAGCTATTATACACGACAGAAACATGAATATGACAGTTTAAATACTTGAAAACTGTGTTTTGTATGCTTTTGCATGCTTAAAACAGCATTTTTATCTTGCTTTCACCAACATTAGCTATTATACACGACAGAAACATGAATATGACAGTTTAAATACTTGAAAACAGCATTTTGTATGTTTTTGCATGCTTAAAACAGCATTTTAATCTTGCTTTCACCAACATTAGCTATTATACACTACATAAACAAGAATATGACAGTTTAAATACTTGAAAACAGCAATTTGTATGTTTTTGCAAGCTGAAAACAGCTATTTTATCTTGATTTTGCAAACATAAGCCATTACACAAGACATATACATGAATATGACCGTTTAAATACTTGAAAACGGTGTTTTGTATGCTTTTGCATGCTTAAAACAGCATTTTTTTCTTGCTTTCACCAACATTAGCTATTATATACGACAGAAACATGAATATGATAGTTTAAATACTTAAACACAGCATTTTGTATGTTTTTGCTAGCTGAAAACAGCTATTTTATCTTGATTTTGCAAACATAAGCCATTACACACGACATATACATGAATATGACAGTTTAAATACTTGAAAACGGTGTTTTGTATGCTTTTGCATGCTTAAAACTACATTTGTATCTTGCTTTCACCAACATTAGCTATTATACACGACAGAAACATTAATATGATAGTTTAAATACTTAAAAACAGCATTTTGTATGTTTTTGCTAGCTGAAAACAGCTATTTTATCTTGATTTTGCAAACATAAGCCATTACACAGGACATATACATGAATATGACAGTTTAAATACTTGAAAACGGTGATTTGTATGCTTTTGCATGCTTTAAACAGCATTTTTATCTTGCTTTCACCAACATTAGCTATTATACACGACAGAACCATGAATATGACAGTTTAAATACTTGAAAACGGTGTTTTGTTTGCTTTTCCATGCTTAAAACAGCATTTTTATCTTGCTTTCACCAACATTAGCTATTATACACGACAGAAACATGAATATGACAGTTTAAATACTTGAAAACGGTGTTTTGTTTGCTTTTGCATGCTTAAAACAGCATTTTTATTGCTTTCACCAACATTAGCTATTATACACGACAGAAACATGAATATGACAGTTTAAATACTTGAAAACGGTGTTTTGTATGCTTTTCATGCTTAAAACAGCATTTTTATCTTGGTTTCACCAACATTAGCTATTATACACGACAGAAACATGAATATGACAGTTTATATATTTGAAAACGGTGTTTTGTATGCTTTTGCATGCTTAAAACAGCATTTTTATCTTGCTTTCACCAACACTGGCTATTATACATGACAGAAACATGAATATGACAGTTTAAATACTTGAAAACGGTGTTTTGTATGCTTTTGCATGCTTAAAACAGCATTTTTATCTTGCTTTTACCAACATTAGCTGTTATACACGACAAAAACATGAATATGACAGTTTAAATACTTGAAAACAGCATTTTGTATGTTTTTGCAAGCTGAAAACAGCTATTTTATCTTGATTTTGCAAACATAAGCCATTACACAAGACATATACATGAATATGACCGTTTAAATACTTGAAAACGGTGTTTTGTATGCTTTTGCATGCTTAAAACAGCATTTTTTTCTTGCTTTCACCAACATTAGCTATTATATACGACAGAAACATGAATATGATAGTTTAAATACTTAAAAACAGCATTATGTATGTTTTTGCTAGCTGAAAACAGCTATTTTATCTTGATTTTGCAAACATAAGCCATTACACACGACATATACATGAATATGACAGTTTAAATACTTGAAAACGGTGATTTGTATGCTTTTTCATGCTTAAAACAGCATTTTTATCTTGCTTTCACCAACATTAGCTATGATACACGACAGAAACATGAATATGACAGTTTAAATACTTGAAAACGTTGTTTTGTTTGCTTTTGCATGCTTAAAACAGCATTTTTATTGCTTTCACCAACATTAGCTATTATACACGATAGAAACATGAATATGACAGTTTAAATACTTGAAAACAGCATTTTGTATGTTTTTGCAAGCTGAAAACAGCTATTTTATCTTGATTTTGCAAACATAAGCCATTACACAAGACATATACATGAATATGACCGTTTAAATACTTGAAAACGGTGTTTTGTATGCTTTTGCATGCTTAAAACAGCATTTTTTTCTTGCTTTCACCAACATTAGCTATTATATACGACAGAAACATGAATATGATAGTTTAAATACTTAAAAACAGCATTTTGTATGTTTTTGCTAGCTGAAAACAGCTATTTTATCTTGATTTTGCAAACATAAGCCATTACACACGACATATACATGAATATGACAGTTTAAATACTTGAAAACGGTGATTTGTATGCTTTTGCATGCTTTAAACAGCATTTTTATCTTGCTTTCACCAACATTAGCTATTATATACGACAGAAACATGAATATGACAGTTTAAATACTTGAAAACGGTGTTTTGTTTGCTTTTGCATGCTTAAAACAGCATTTTTATCTTGCTTTCACCAACATTAGCTATTATACACGACAGAAACATGAATATGACAGTTTAAATACTTGAAAACAGCATTTTGTATGTTTTTGCAAGTTGAAAACAGCTTTTTTATCTTGATTTTGCAAACATAAGCCATTACACATGACATATACATGAATATGACAGTTTAAGTACTTGAAAACGGTGTTTTGTATGCTTTTGCATGCTTAAAACAGCATTTTTATCTTGCTTTCACCAACATTAGCTATTATACACGACAGAAACATGAATATGACTTTTTAAATACTTGAAAACGGTGTTTTGTATGCTTTTGCATGCTTAAAACAGCATTTTTATCTTGCTTTTACCAACATTAGCTGTTATACACGACAGAAACATGAATATGACAGTTTAAATACTTGAAAACAGCATTTTGTATGTTTCTGCAAGCTGAAAACAGCTACTTTATCTTGATTTTGCAAACATAAGCCATTACACACGACATATACATGAATATGACAGTTAAATACTTTAAAACGGTGTTTTGTATGCTTTTGCAAGCTTAAAACAGCATTTTTATCTTGCTTTCACCACCATTAGCTATTATATACGACAGAAACATGAATATGATAGTTTAAATACTTAAAAACAGCATTTTGTATGTTTTTGCTAGCTGAAAACAGCTATTTTATCTTGATTTTGCAAACATAAGCCATTACACACGACATATACATGAATATGACAGTTTAAATACTTGAAAACGGTGATTTGTATGCTTTTTCATGCTTAAAACAGCATTTTTATCTTGCTTTCACCAACATTAGCTATTATACACGACAGAAACATAAATATGACAGTTTAAATAATTGAAAACGGTGTTTTGTTTGCTTTCGCATGCTTAAAACAGCATTTTTATCTTGCTTTCGCCAACATTAGCTATTATACACGACAGAAACATGAATATGACAGTTTAAATACTTGAAAACAGCATTTTGTATGTTTTTGCAAGCTGAAAACAGTTATTTTATCTTGATTTTGCAAACATAAGCCATTACACACGACATATACATGAATATGACAGTTTAAATACTTGAAAACGGTGTTTTGTATGCTTTTGCATGCTTAAAACTACATTTTTATCTTGCTTTCACCAACATTAGCTATTATACACGACAGAAACATGAATATGACAGTTTAAATACTTGAAAACTGTGTTTTGTATGCTTTTGCATGCTTAAAACAGCATTTTTATCTTGCTTTCACCAACATTAGCTATTATACACGACAGAAACATGAATATGACAGTTTAAATACTTGAAAACAGCATTTTGTATGTTTTTGCATGCTTAAAACAGCATTCTAATCTTGCTTTCACCAACATTAGCTATTATACACTACATAAACAAGAATATGACAGTTTAAATACTTGAAAACAGCATTTTGTATGTTTTTGCAAGCTGAAAACAGCTATTTTATCTTGATTTTGCAAACATAAGCCATTACACAAGACATATACATGAATATGACCGTTTAAATACTTGAAAACGGTGTTTTGTATGCTTTTGCATGCTTAAAACAGCATTTTTTTCTTGCTTTCACCAACATTAGCTATTATATACGACAGAAACATGAATATGATAGTTTAAATACTTAAACACAGCATTTTGTATGTTTTTGCTAGCTGAAAACAGCTATTTTATCTTGATTTTGCAAACATAAGCCATTACACACGACATATACATGAATATGACAGTTTAAATACTTGAAAACGGTGTTTTGTATGCTTTTGCATGCTTAAAACTACATTTGTATCTTGCTTTCACCAACATTAGCTATTATACACGACAGAAACATTAATATGATAGTTTAAATACTTAAAAACAGCATTTTGTATGTTTTTGCTAGCTGAAAACAGCTATTTTATCTTGATTTTGCAAACATAAGCCATTACACAGGACATATACATGAATATGACAGTTTAAATACTTGAAAACGGTGATTTGTATGCTTTTGCATGCTTTAAACAGCATTTTTATCTTGCTTTCACCAACATTAGCTATTATACACGACAGAACCATGAATATGACAGTTTAAATACTTGAAAACGGTGTTTTGTTTGCTTTTCCATGCTTAAAACAGCATTTTTATCTTGCTTTCACCAACATTAGCTATTATACACGACAGAAACATGAATATGACAGTTTAAATACTTGAAAACGGTGTTTTGTTTGCTTTTGCATGCTTAAAACAGCATTTTTATTGCTTTCACCAACATTAGCTATTATACACGACAGAAACATGAATATGACAGTTTAAATACTTGAAAACGGTGTTTTGTATGCTTTTCATGCTTAAAACAGCATTTTTATCTTGCTTTCACCAACATTAGCTATTATACACGACAGAAACATGAATATGACAGTTTATATATTTGAAAACGGTGTTTTGTATGCTTTTGCATGCTTAAAACAGCATTTTTATCTTGCTTTCACCAACATTGGCTATTATACATGACAGAAACATGAATATGACAGTTTAAATACTTGAAAACGGTGTTTTGTATGCTTTTGCATGCTTAAAACAGCATTTTTATCTTGCTTTTACCAACATTAGCTGTTATACACGACAAAAACATGAATATGACAGTTTAAATACTTGAAAACAGCATTTTGTATGTTTTTGCAAGCTGAAAACAGCTATTTTATCTTGATTTTGCAAACATAAGCCATTACACAAGACATATACATGAATATGACCGTTTAAATACTTGAAAACGGTGTTTTGTATGCTTTTGCATGCTTAAAACAGCATTTTTTTCTTGCTTTCACCAACATTAGCTATTATACACGACAGAAACATGAATATGACAGTTTAAATACTTGAAAACAGCATTTTGTATGTTTTTGCAAGTTGAAAACAGCTTTTTTATCTTGATTTTGCAAACATAAGCCATTACACATGACATATACATGAATATGACAGTTTAAGTACTTGAAAACGGTGTTTTGTATGCTTTTGCATGCTTAAAACAGCATTTTTATCTTGCTTTCACCAACATTAGCTATTATACACGACAGAAACATTTTTTTTTTTTTTTTTATTATGATCCCATTAGTATTTACAATCTATCTTTGTAGAGATATTCAGTAAATTTTAGTGATTGAAGACTATATGACATGTGAAAGTAACTGCCCATTGGCAGTACTTTACTTACATTTACTTAATTTGCTATAGTTACTATAATTACAGTTGACTAAATTAAATAATATTATGAAAATACTTAATTCTAAGATGAACTTATTTAAATCGGTCCTGTAAATCTAGAGGGTTGTGGCGTTTTAAACGTTTAACACTACCGCACTGCACAAGATTCGCGGCTAGTTTATTTTTGTGACACTTTAATCTTTGAATGTATCTTGCACTCAGTCTGGGGATTTCTTCTTTCACGGAAGGCATTTGGAGATCTTGTGAAATTATCCAGTTGGGAACAAACCATGGAGCATTGATAATCATACGAAGGATTTTTGATTGAAATCTTTCGATGATTTCGATGTTGGAGGTACTTGCTGACCCCCATAGTTCGATGCCGTAGGTCCAGACTGGCTTGATTATTGCTTTATACAGCAGCAATTTGTTGTCCGTGGAGAGGATGGATTTTCTACCGATGAGCCAATACAGCTGTTTTATCTTTAAACCCAGCTGCTTTCGTTTGGTCCAAATGTGTTTACGCCAAGTCAGACGTCTGTCTAGGTGCATTCCTAGATATTTGACGTCCTCAGCTTGGGGTAGCTGGCGGTTGTTTAGATATACTGGGGTGCATGTGTCTCTTCTGGTGGTAAAGGTGATGTGGATAGATTTATTTTCGTTGGCTCTAATTCGCCAAGTTTTTAACCAACGCTGTATTAGATCCAGATTCTTTTGTAAAAGTTGCGAAGCTAATTTTGGGTCAGGATGTGATGCCAGTATTGCTGTATCGTCTGCGTATGTAGCAATTGTTGTTTGATCCACGGTAGGAAGATCAGCTGTATACAGAAGATATAGAATTGGCCCAATAACACTTCCTTGGGGTACTCCGGATTTCACTGGGTGGAGATTACTGGCTGCGTTCTGAAATTTTATCTGGAATTGTCGGTTACAGAGGTATGACTTAAGGATTTGGAAGTACTGGTGGGGTAAGTCACGTTTCAACTTGAAAAGTAACCCAATGTGCCAAACTTTATCAAAAGCTTGACTGATGTCAAGGAATGCAGCTGAGCAATACATCTTGTTTTGAAGGCTGTTATTTATAGCTTGTACAACTCTGTGGATTTGTTCGATTGTGGCGTGTTCATGTCTGAACCCAAATTGATGATTTGGAATCAAGTTTTTCTCAAGAATAATTGGATACAGTCTTGTGAGTAGTGCTTTTTCAAATAACTTGGATAGGGTTGGTAACAGGCTAATTGGTCTATAGGAAGTTACGTCTACTGGATTTTTGCCAGGTTTTGGGATGACAACGATTTGAGCGACTTTCCATTGACTTGGGAAATAACGGAGTCGAAGGACTGCATTGAATAGGATAGTTAGGTGTCGGATGCATTTCATCGGTAGTTCCTTGAGTAGCTTTCCAGTGATAAAATCAATACCTGGAGCTTTCTTAGGGTCTAGTTTATTTATGATTATATTCCAAATCTCATGAGTTTTGAAATATTTTATTTGTGTATCACTAGAGGATGTGTTATTCAAAGATTGACGGATGTTTTCTTCTTCGACGCTGTCATCCTCGTCTGCTGGTGGGAGAGGCTGGAAAACTTGTGCGAAGTGCCTGGCAAACGCATCCGCCTTTTCTTTGCTTGATCTCGCCCATTGTCCTTCTTGTGTTCTTATAGGAGGACATATGGTTT
The DNA here is from genome assembly GCA_963942605.1 of Poecilus cupreus. Classification (NCBI taxonomy): domain Eukaryota; kingdom Metazoa; phylum Arthropoda; class Insecta; order Coleoptera; family Carabidae; genus Poecilus; species Poecilus cupreus. The sequence goes on along the minus strand of CAWWDY010000925.1, from coordinate 10,920 downwards.
GGGGTCTCTTTAATTTTTTAGTTGCACGCCAAAGGGAGTAGTTGTTTGCCTCTGTATTTGACAGATTGCTTAGATACTCTTCAATTGCTTTGTTCTTGATATTATTTAGCAATTGAGATATTTCTTTGGTGGCTTTGTTTAGGGCTGTTTTGTCAGGTTGTGATCTAGATTTTTGCCAGATTTTTCTTAATTTACGCTTTTCAGCAATTTTGTTTTTCACTTGTACGGGACAGACTTGAAGTTGCGTAGCTCTGTTGTCTGCGGGGGTAGCATCGCAAGCGGCAGACTGGATTGTGTTATTTAAGTGGGCAATAGCATTGTCTAGGTCGCCTGTATTTCTTAGAGGGATATTGCTGGTTATTTTATTATTCATTATTTCTCTAAAGAGGTCCCAGTTTGTTTTCTTATTATAAAGAGATGGCTTCTTTTGATTTTCTATGATTTTAATGCTATAGGTCAGAATTATTGGCGAGTGGTCGGATGAGAGATCGAAAGAAGAGGTAGCTTTTAAGTAAGTTTTTGAAATACCTTTTGTCGTAAAGAAATCGATCAGATCTGGGATTTTTCGTTTATCTGTCGGCCAGTACGTTGGTTCACCCGTCGACACAAATTGCAGACCTTTACTCTCAGAGGCTTTTAGTAGTTCTCTGCCTCTAGGGGTAGCCAGTCTTGAGCCCCATTGTTGGTGTTTAGCATTGTAGTCGCCGCCTGCTATGAATCTTGGGCCGAGCGTTTGGAAAAAATCAACGAAATGTTCTTTCTTGATTACGTGTTTTGGCGGGCAGTAGAGTGCTGACAGGGCAATTTCTCTGTGCTCTTCTTCAATGGCGATATTTGTGGCTTGTATATGTGCTTTTTGGAAATTTGGAAGTTCATGATGTTTTATGGCACTTTTGATTATTACAGCAGTACCACCATGCGCGGTACCGTCTGGATGGTTCGTAGTGTAAATATTGTATAGCGGAATTTTTATATAGCTTTTTTTAGTGAAATGAGTTTCTGATATTAGCAAAACATCGATTTTTTCATTTATTAGAAAAGATTTTACTTCTTCGACATGTTGTCCGAGACCGTTGGCGTTCCAGAGTGCAATACGTAGGAACTGAGGCATTATTTCATCTTCAAGACGAGGGTTGTGAGAAGATTTAGCATGGTGCCCATTTGCTCCATCAGACCTTTCATCATGTGTTTGAGTTCGGTCATGTCATTGGATGAGGATGTTACATTGCTAACGATTTCGTTTTCATCTTTTTTGGTATTATTTTGCTGTACAGCTTGAGCAAAAGATTTGCCAGAGTGCACCGTTTTGGCTTGAGTTTGATTCGTTGATTCATTACTTGTTGCCTGGTATTTTGGGCGAAGTGGTGGGAATTTTCTTTTTATCTGATCTTTGTAGACAGCACAACCTTTGTAGTTCGCAGGGTGGTTCTCACTGCAGAGAACACACTTTACGTTTTTGTTCTTTTTCTCTGTCCATTCGCATTTTGAGGTGTGATGATCTCCTGCACATTTGACGCATCGAGCACTTCTGTAGCAGAAGCTTTTTGTATGACCATACCGCTGGCATGTAGTGCATTGCGGTATTTCTTTTTTTGGTCGGGGTGGTTCGATCTTGATTTTTGTTCTCATCAGGAACTCTATATTGTATATCTCTTTGTTGTTTTCTTTGGACTGAATTTCAACAAAAAACATTGGCAGTGGATTTTTAGATACCCTGTGTCTTATGTTGGAGATATTCATAACATTATGGCCGTACGAGTCAATTTCTTGTTTTAGGTCATTCAAGTCTACTGTGTGATGAAGATCTCGAATTACGACTTTGAATTTCCGGTCTAATTTGGATTGATAGGAGTGAAACTCAGTTTTTTTCTCTTTCAATATTTTGACGATATTATTGTAAGACAGAAACATGAATATGACTTTTTAAATACTTGAAAACGGTGTTTTGTATGCTTTTGCATGCTTAAAACAGCATTTTTATCTTGCTTTTACCAACATTAGCTGTTATACACGACAGAAACATGAATATGACAGTTTAAATACTTGAAAACAGCATTTTGTATGTTTCTGCAAGCTGAAAACAGCTACTTTATCTTGATTTTGCAAACATAAGCCATTACACACGACATATACATGAATATGACAGTTAAATACTTTAAAACGGTGTTTTGTATGCTTTTGCAAGCTTAAAACAGCATTTTTATCTTGCTTTCACCACCATTAGCTATTATATACGACAGAAACATGAATATGATAGTTTAAATACTTAAAAACAGCATTTTGTATGTTTTTGCTAGCTGAAAACAGCTATTTTATCTTGATTTTGCAAACATAAGCCATTACACACGACATATACATGAATATGACAGTTTAAATACTTGAAAACGGTGATTTGTATGCTTTTTCATGCTTAAAACAGCATTTTTATCTTGCTTTCACCAACATTAGCTATTATACACGACAGAAACATAAATATGACAGTTTAAATAATTGAAAACGGTGTTTTGTTTGCTTTCGCATGCTTAAAACAGCATTTTTATCTTGCTTTCGCCAACATTAGCTATTATACACGACAGAAACATGAATATGACAGTTTAAATACTTGAAAACAGCATTTTGTATGTTTTTGCAAGCTGAAAACAGTTATTTTATCTTGATTTTGCAAACATAAGCCATTACACACGACATATACATGAATATGACAGTTTAAATACTTGAAAACGGTGTTTTGTATGCTTTTGCATGCTTAAAACTACATTTTTATCTTGCTTTCACCAACATTAGCTATTATACACGACAGAAACATGAATATGACAGTTTAAATACTTGAAAACTGTGTTTTGTATGCTTTTGCATGCTTAAAACAGCATTTTTATCTTGCTTTCACCAACATTAGCTATTATACACGACAGAAACATGAATATGACAGTTTAAATACTTGAAAACAGCATTTTGTATGTTTTTGCATGCTTAAAACAGCATTCTAATCTTGCTTTCACCAACATTAGCTATTATACACTACATAAACAAGAATATGACAGTTTAAATACTTGAAAACAGCATTTTGTATGTTTTTGCAAGCTGAAAACAGCTATTTTATCTTGATTTTGCAAACATAAGCCATTACACAAGACATATACATGAATATGACCGTTTAAATACTTGAAAACGGTGTTTTGTATGCTTTTGCATGCTTAAAACAGCATTTTTTTCTTGCTTTCACCAACATTAGCTATTATATACGACAGAAACATGAATATGATAGTTTAAATACTTAAACACAGCATTTTGTATGTTTTTGCTAGCTGAAAACAGCTATTTTATCTTGATTTTGCAAACATAAGCCATTACACACGACATATACATGAATATGACAGTTTAAATACTTGAAAACGGTGTTTTGTATGCTTTTGCATGCTTAAAACTACATTTGTATCTTGCTTTCACCAACATTAGCTATTATACACGACAGAAACATTAATATGATAGTTTAAATACTTAAAAACAGCATTTTGTATGTTTTTGCTAGCTGAAAACAGCTATTTTATCTTGATTTTGCAAACATAAGCCATTACACAGGACATATACATGAATATGACAGTTTAAATACTTGAAAACGGTGATTTGTATGCTTTTGCATGCTTTAAACAGCATTTTTATCTTGCTTTCACCAACATTAGCTATTATACACGACAGAACCATGAATATGACAGTTTAAATACTTGAAAACGGTGTTTTGTTTGCTTTTCCATGCTTAAAACAGCATTTTTATCTTGCTTTCACCAACATTAGCTATTATACACGACAGAAACATGAATATGACAGTTTAAATACTTGAAAACGGTGTTTTGTTTGCTTTTGCATGCTTAAAACAGCATTTTTATTGCTTTCACCAACATTAGCTATTATACACGACAGAAACATGAATATGACAGTTTAAATACTTGAAAACGGTGTTTTGTATGCTTTTCATGCTTAAAACAGCATTTTTATCTTGCTTTCACCAACATTAGCTATTATACACGACAGAAACATGAATATGACAGTTTATATATTTGAAAACGGTGTTTTGTATGCTTTTGCATGCTTAAAACAGCATTTTTATCTTGCTTTCACCAACATTGGCTATTATACATGACAGAAACATGAATATGACAGTTTAAATACTTGAAAACGGTGTTTTGTATGCTTTTGCATGCTTAAAACAGCATTTTTATCTTGCTTTTACCAACATTAGCTGTTATACACGACAAAAACATGAATATGACAGTTTAAATACTTGAAAACAGCATTTTGTATGTTTTTGCAAGCTGAAAACAGCTATTTTATCTTGATTTTGCAAACATAAGCCATTACACAAGACATATACATGAATATGACCGTTTAAATACTTGAAAACGGTGTTTTGTATGCTTTTGCATGCTTAAAACAGCATTTTTTTCTTGCTTTCACCAACATTAGCTATTATATACGACAGAAACATGAATATGATAGTTTAAATACTTAAAAACAGCATTATGTATGTTTTTGCTAGCTGAAAACAGCTATTTTATCTTGATTTTGCAAACATAAGCCATTACACACGACATATACATGAATATGACAGTTTAAATACTTGAAAACGGTGATTTGTATGCTTTTTCATGCTTAAAACAGCATTTTTATCTTGCTTTCACCAACATTAGCTATGATACACGACAGAAACATGAATATGACAGTTTAAATACTTGAAAACGTTGTTTTGTTTGCTTTTGCATGCTTAAAACAGCATTTTTATTGCTTTCACCAACATTAGCTATTATACACGATAGAAACATGAATATGACAGTTTAAATACTTGAAAACAGCATTTTGTATGTTTTTGCAAGCTGAAAACAGCTATTTTATCTTGATTTTGCAAACATAAGCCATTACACAAGACATATACATGAATATGACCGTTTAAATACTTGAAAACGGTGTTTTGTATGCTTTTGCATGCTTAAAACAGCATTTTTTTCTTGCTTTCACCAACATTAGCTATTATATACGACAGAAACATGAATATGATAGTTTAAATACTTAAAAACAGCATTTTGTATGTTTTTGCTAGCTGAAAACAGCTATTTTATCTTGATTTTGCAAACATAAGCCATTACACACGACATATACATGAATAGGACAGTTTAAATACTTGAAAACGGTGTTTTGTATGCTTTTGCATGCTTAAAACTACATTTGTATCTTGCTTTCACCAACATTAGCTATTATACACGACAGAAACATGAATATGATAGTTTAAATACTTAAAAACAGCATTTTGTATGTTTTTGCTAGCTGAAAACAGCTATTTTATCTTGATTTTGCAAACATAAGCCATTACACACGACATATACATGAATATGACAGTTTAAATACTTGAAAACGGTGATTTGTATGCTTTTGCATGCTTTAAACAGCATTTTTATCTTGCTTTCACCAACATTAGCTATTATATACGACAGAAACATGAATATGACAGTTTAAATACTTGAAAACAGCATTTTGTATGTTTTTGCAAGCTGAAAACAGTTGTTTTATCTTGATTTTGCAAACAAAAGCCATTACACACGACATATACATGAATATGACAGTTTAAATACTTGAAAACGGTGTTTTGTATGCTTTTGCATGCTTAAAACTACATTTTTATCTTGCTTTCACCAACATTATCTATTATACACGACAGAAACATGAATATGACAGTTTAAATACTTGAAAACGGTGTTTTGTATGCTTTTGCATGCTTAAAACAGCATTTTTATCTTGCTTTCACCAACATTAGCTGTTATACACGACAGAAACATGAATATGACAGTTTAAATACTTGAAAACAGCATTTTGTATGTTTTCGCAAGCTGAAAACAGCTACTTTATCTTGATTTTGCAAACATAAGCCATTACACACGACATATACATAAATATGACAGTTTAAATACTTGCAAACGGTGTTTTGTATGCTTTTGAATGCTTAAAACAGCATTTTTATCTTGCTTTCACCAACATTAGCTATTATACACGACAGAAACATGAATATGACAGTTTAAATACTTGAAAACGGTGTTTTGTTTGCTTTTGCATGCTTAAAACAGCATTTTTATCTTGCTTTCACCAACATTAGATAATATACACGACAGAAACATGAATATGACAGTTTATATACTTAAGAACAGCATTTTGTATGTTTTTGCAAGCTGAAAACAGCTAATTTATCTTGATTTTACAAACATAAGCCATTACACACGACATATACATGAATATGACAGTTTAAATACTTGAAATCGGTGTTTTGTATGCTTTTGCATGTTTAAAACAGCATTTTTATCATGCTTTCACCAACATTAGCTATTATACACGACAGAAACATGAATATGACAGTTTAAATACTTGAAAACAGCATTTTGTATGTTTTTGCAAGTTGAAAACAGCTTTTTTATCTTGATTTTGCAAACATAAGCCATTACACATGACATATACATGAATATGACAGTTTAAGTACTTGAAAACGGTGTTTTGTATGCTTTTGCATGCTTAAAACAGCATTTTTATCTTGCTTTCACCAACATTAGCTATTATACACGACAGAAACATGAATATGACTTTTTAAATACTTGAAAACGGTGTTTTGTATGCTTTTGCATGCTTAAAACAGCATTTTTATCTTGCTTTTACCAACATTAGCTGTTATACACGACAGAAACATGAATATGACAGTTTAAATACTTGAAAACAGCATTTTGTATGTTTTTGCAAGCTGAAAACAGCTACTTTATCTTGATTTTGCAAACATAAGCCATTACACACGACATATACATGAATATGACAGTTAAATACTTGAAAACGGTGTTTTGTATGCTTTTGCAAGCTTAAAACAGCATTTTTATCTTGCTTTCACCACCATTAGCTATTATATACGACAGAAACATGAATATGATAGTTTAAATACTTAAAAACAGCATTTTGTATGTTTTTGCTAGCTGAAAACAGCTATTTTATCTTGATTTTGCAAACATAAGCCATTACACACGACATATACATGAATATGACAGTTTAAATACTTGAAAACGGTGATTTGTATGCTTTTTCATGCTTAAAACAGCATTTTTATCTTGCTTTCACCAACATTAGCTATTATACACGACATAAACATAAATATGACAGTTTAAATAATTGAAAACGGTGTTTTGTTTGCTTTCGCATGCTTAAAACAGCATTTTTATCTTGCTTTCGCCAACATTAGCTATTATACACGACAGAAACATGAATATGACAGTTTAAATACTTGAAAACGGTGTTTTGTATGCTTTTGCATGCTTAAAACTACATTTTTATCTTGCTTTCACCAACATTAGCTATTATACACGACAGAAACATGAATATGACAGTTTAAATACTTGAAAACTGTGTTTTGTATGCTTTTGCATGCTTAAAACAGCATTTTTATCTTGCTTTCACCAACATTAGCTATTATACACGACAGAAACATGAATATGACAGTTTAAATACTTGAAAACAGCATTTTGTATGTTTTTGCATGCTTAAAACAGCATTTTAATCTTGCTTTCACCAACATTAGCTATTATACACTACATAAACAAGAATATGACAGTTTAAATACTTGAAAACAGCATTTTGTATGTTTTTGCAAGCTGAAAACAGCTATTTTATCTTGATTTTGCAAACATAAGCCATTACACAAGACATATACATGAATATGACCGTTTAAATACTTGAAAACGGTGTTTTGTATGCTTTTGCATGCTTAAAACAGCATTTTTTTCTTGCTTTCACCAACATTAGCTATTATATACGACAGAAACATGAATATGATAGTTTAAATACTTAAACACAGCATTTTGTATGTTTTTGCTAGCTGAAAACAGCTATTTTATCTTGATTTTGCAAACATAAGCCATTACACACGACATATACATGAATATGACAGTTTAAATACTTGAAAACGGTGTTTTGTATGCTTTTGCATGCTTAAAACTACATTTGTATCTTGCTTTCACCAACATTAGCTATTATACACGACAGAAACATTAATATGATAGTTTAAATACTTAAAAACAGCATTTTGTATGTTTTTGCTAGCTGAAAACAGCTATTTTATCTTGATTTTGCAAACATAAGCCATTACACAGGACATATACATGAATATGACAGTTTAAATACTTGAAAACGGTGATTTGTATGCTTTTGCATGCTTTAAACAGCATTTTTATCTTGCTTTCACCAACATTAGCTATTATACACGACAGAACCATGAATATGACAGTTTAAATACATGAAAACGGTGTTTTGTTTGCTTTTCCATGCTTAAAACAGCATTTTTATCTTGCTTTCACCAACATTAGCTATTATACACGACAGAAACATGAATATGACAGTTTAAATACTTGAAAACGGTGTTTTGTTTGCTTTTGCATGCTTAAAACAGCATTTTTATTGCTTTCACCAACATTAGCTATTATACACGACAGAAACATGAATATGACAGTTTAAATACTTGAAAACGGTGTTTTGTATGCTTTTCATGCTTAAAACAGCATTTTTATCTTGCTTTCACCAACATTAGCTATTATACACGACAGAAACATGAATATGACAGTTTAAATATTTGAAAACGGTGTTTTGTATGCTTTTGCATGCTTAAAACAGCATTTTTATCTTGCTTTCACCAACATTGGCTATTATACATGACAGAAACATGAATATGACAGTTTAAAAACTTGAAAACGGTGTTTTGTATGCTTTTGCATGCTTAAAACAGCATTTTTATCTTGCTTTTACCAACATTAGCTGTTATACACGACAGAAACATGAATATGACAGTTTAAATACTTGAAAACAGCATTTTGTATGTTTTTGCAAGCTGAAAACAGCTATTTTATTTATCTGATTTTGCAAACATAAGCCATTACACAAGACATATACATGAATATGACCGTTTAAATACTTGAAAACGGTGTTTTGTATGCTTTTGCATGCTTAAAACAGCATTTTTTTCTTGCTTTCACCAACATTAGCTATTATATACGACAGAAACATGAATATGATAGTTTAAATACTTAAAAACAGCATTATGTATGTTTTTGCAAGCTGAAAACAGCTATTTTATCTTGATTTTGCAAACATAAGCCATTACACACGACATATACATGAATATGACAGTTTAAATACTTGAAAACGGTGATTTGTATGCTTTTTCATGCTTAAAACAGCATTTTTATCTTGCTTTCACCAACATTAGCTATGATACACGACAGAAACATGAATATGACAGTTTAAATACTTGAAAACGTTGTTTTGTTTGCTTTTGCATGCTTAAAACAGCATTTTTATTGCTTTCACCAACATTAGCTATTATACACGATAGAAACATGAATATGACAGTTTAAATACTTGAAAACAGCATTTTGTATGTTTTTTGCAAGCTGAAAACAGTTATTTTTCTTGATTTTGCAAACATAAGCAATTACACACGACATATACATGAATATGACAGTTTAAAATACTTGAAAACAGGCATTTTGTATGTTTTGCAAGCTAAAAACAGCTATTTTATCTTGATTTTGCAAACATAAGCCATTACACATGACATATACATGAATATGACAGTTTAAATACTTGAAAACGGTGATTTGAATGCTTTTTCTTGATTAAAACAGCATTTTTATCTTGCTTCACCATCATTAGCTATTATACACGACAGAAACATGAATATGACAGTTTAAATACTCGAAAACGGTGTTTTTTATGCTTTTGCATGCTTAAAACAGCATTTTTATCTTGCTTTCACCAACATTAGCTATTATACACGACAGAAACATGAATATGACAGTTTAAATACTTAAAAACATCATTTTGTATGTTTTTGCAAGCTGAAAACAGCTATTTTATCTTGATTTTGCAAACATAAGCCATTACACACGACATATACATGAATATGACAGTTTAAATACTTGAAAACGGTGTTTTGTATGCTTTTGCTTGCTTAAAAACAGCATTTTTATCTTGCTTTCACCAACATTAGCTATTATACACTACAGAAACATGAATATGACAGTTTAAATACTTGTAAACGGTGTTTTGTTTGCTTTTGCATGCTTTAAACAGCATTTTTATCTTGCTTTCACCAACATTAGCTATTATACACGACAGAAACATGACAATCACAGTTTATATACTTGAAAACAGCATTTTGTATGTTTTTGCAAGCTGAAAACAGCTATTTATCTTGATTTGCAAACATAAGCCATTACACATGACATATACATGAATATGACAGTTTAAATACTTGAAAACGGTGTTTTGTATGCTTTTGCATGCTTAAAACAGCATTTTTATCTTGATTTCACCAACATAAGCTATTATACACGACAGAAACATGAATATGACAGTTTATATACTTGAAAACAGCATTTTGTATGTTTTTTGCAAGCCTGAAAACAGCTATTTTATCTTGATTTTGCAAACATAAGCCATTACACACGACATATACATGAATATGACAGTTTAAATACTTGAAAACGGGTTTTGTATGGTTTTGCATTGCTTAAAACAGCATTTTTATCTTGCTTTCACAACATTAGCTATTATACACAACAGAAACATGAATATGACAGTTTAAATACTTGAAAACGGTGTTTTTGTATGCTTTTGCTTGCTTAAAACAGCATTTTTATCTTGCTTTCACCAACATTAGCTATTATACACGACAGAAACATGAATATGACAGTTTAAATACTTGTAAACGGTGTTTTGTTTGCTTTTGCATGCTTTAAACAGCATTTTTATCTTGCTTTCACCAACATTAGCTATTATACACGACAGAAACATGACAATCACAGTTTATATACTTGAAAACAGCATTTGTATGTTTTTGCAAGCTGAAAA
>CAWWDY010000924.1:0-21000 GCA_963942605.1 Poecilus cupreus | reverse complement strand
TCTTGATTTTGCAAACATAAGCCATTACGCACGCCATATACATAAATATGACAGTTTAAATACTTGAAAATGGCGTTTTGTATGCTTTTGCATGCTGAAAACAGCAATTTTTTCTTGATCACCAACATTAGCCATTATACACGACAGAAATATGAATATGACAGTATAAATACTTGAAAACAGCATTTTGTATGTATTTGCGAGCTGAAAACAGCTACTTGATCTTGATTTTGCAAACATAAGCCATTACGCACGACATATACATGAATATGACTGTTTAAATACTTGAAAATGGTGTTTTGTATTCTTTTGCACGCTGAAAACAGCAATTTTCTTTTGATTTCACCAACATTAACCATTATACACGACAGAAACATAAATATGACAGTATAAATTCTTGAAAACAGCATTTTGTATGTATTTGCAAGCTGAAAACAGCTATTTGATATTGATTTTGCAAACATAAGCCATTACGCACGACATATACATGAATATGACTGTTTAAATACTTGAAAATGGTGTTTTGTATTCTTTTGCACGCTGAAAACAGCAATTTTCTTTTGATTTCACCAACATTAACCATTATGCACAACAGAAACATGAATATGACAGTTTAAATACATGAAAACGGCGTTTTGTATGCTTTTACATGCTAAAACTGCAATTTTTACTTGATTTCACCAACATTAGCCATTATGCACGACAGAAACATGAATATGACAGTTTAAATATTTGAAAACCGCATTTTGTATGTTTTTGCAAACTGAAAACAGCTATTTTATCATGATTTTGCAAACATAAACCATTACACGCGACCTATACATGAATATGACATTTTATATACTTGGAAACGGCGTTTTGTATGCTTTTGCATGCTTAAAACAGTAATTTTATCTTGATTTTACAATCATTAGCCATTATACACGACAGAAACATGAATATGACAGTTTATATACTTGAAAAAAGCATTTTGTATGTTTTTGCAAGCTGAAAACAGATATTTTATCTTGCTTTTGCAAACATAAGCCATTACACACGACATATACATGAATATGACAGTTCAAATACTTGAAAACATCATTTTGTGTGTTTTTGGAATCTGAAAACAGCTATTTTATCTTGATTTTGCAAACATAAGCCATAAACACTCGACATATATATGCATGTGACAGTTTAAATACTTAAAAACGGCGTTTTGTATGCTATTGCATGCTTAAAACAGCAATTTTATCTTGATTTCACCAACAATTGCCATTATACACGACAGGAACATGAATATGACAGTTTAAATACTTGAAAACAGCTATTTTATCTTGATTTTGCAAACATAAGCCATTACACACGACTTATACATGAATATGACAGTTTAAATACTCTGAAACGGCGTTTTGTATGCTTTGGCATGCTTAAAACAACAATTTTATCTTGATTTAACCAACATTAGCCATTCTACACGACAGAAACATGAATATGACAGTTTAAATACTTGAAAACTGCGTTTTGTATGCTTTTGCATACTTAAAACAGCAATTTTATATTGAATTCACTAACATTAGCCATAATACACGACAGAAACATGAATATGAAAGTACAAATACTTGAAAACAAAATTTTGTATGTATTTGCAAGCTGAAAACAGCTATTTGATCTTGATTTTGCAAACATAAGCCATTACGCACAACATATACATGAATGCGACAGTTTAAACACTTGAAAACGGCGATTTTGTATGCTTTTGCATGCTTAAAACAGCAATTTTATCTTGATTTCACCAACATTAGCCATTATGCACGACAGAAACATTAATATGACAGTATAAGTACTTGAAAACGGTGTTTTGTATGCTTTTGCATGTTTAAAACAGCAATTTTATTTTGATTTCACCAACATTAGCCGTTATACACCAGAGAAACATGAATATGACAGTATAAATACTTGAAAACAGCATTTTGTATGTATTTGCAAGTTGAAAACATCTATTTTATCTTGATTTTGCAAACATAAGCCATTACGCACGACATATACATGAATATGACAGTTTAAATACTTGAAAATAGCGTTTTCTATGCTTTTGCATGCTTAAAACAGCAATTTTATCTTGATTTTACCAACATTAGCCATTATACACGAGAGAAACATGAATATAACAGTTTATATACTTGAAAACAGCAATTTGTATGTTTTTGCAAGCTGAAACATCTATTTTATCTTGATTTTGCAAACATAAGCAATTACACACGACATGTACATGAATATGACAGTATAATTACTTGAAAACGGTGTTTTGTATGCTTTTGCATGCTTAAAACAGCTATTTTATCTTGATTTTGCAAACATAAGCCATTACACACGACATATACATGAATGTGACAGTTCAAATACTTGAGAAGGGCGTTTTGAATGCTTTTGCATGCTTTAAACAGCAATTTTATCTTGATTTCACCAACATTAGCCATTATACACAACAGAAACATGAATATGACAGTATAAATACTTGAAAACAGCATTTTGTATGTATTTGCAAGCTGAAAACAGCTATTTGATCTTGATTTTGCAAACATAAGCCATTACGCACGACATATACATGAATGTGACAGTTTAAATACTTGAAAACGGCGTTTTGTATGCTTTTGCATGCTTAAAACAGCAATTTTATTTTGATTTCACCAACATTGTCCATTATACACGACAGAAATATGAATATGACAGTTTATGTACTTGAAAAAAGCATTTTGTATGTTTTTGCAAGCTGAAAACAGCTATTTTATCTTGATTTTGCAAACATAAGTTATTACACACGACATATACATGAATATGAGAGTTAAAATACTTAAAAACAGCATTTTGTATGTATTTGCAAGTTGAAAACAGCTATTTTATCTTGATTTTGCATACATAAGCCATTACACACGACATATACATGAATGTGACAGTTCATATACTTGAGAAGGGCGTTTTGAATGCTTTTGCATGCTTTAAACAGCAATTTTATCTTGATTTCACCAACATTAGCCATTATACACGACAGAAACATGAATATGACAGTATAAATACTTGAAAACAGCATTTTTTATGTATTTGCAAGCTGAAAACAGCTATTTTATCTTGATTTTGCAAACATAAGCCATTACGCACGACATAAACATGAATGTGACAGTTTAAATACTTGAAAATGGCGTTTTCTATGCTTTTGCATGCTGAAAACAGGAATTTTATCTTGATTTCACCAACATTAGTCATTATAGACGACAGAAACATGAATATGACAGTTTAAATACTAGAAAACAGAGTATTGTATGTTTTTGCAAGCTGAAAACAGCTATTTTATCTTGATTTTGCAAACATAAGCCATTACACACAACATATACATGAATGTGACAGTTTAAATACTTGAAAAGAGCGTTTTGTATGCTTTTGCATGCTTAAATCAGCAATTTTATCTTGATTTTACCAACATTAGCCATTGTACACGACAGAAACCTGCATATGACAGTTTATATACTTGAAAACAGCATTTTATATATTTTTGCAAGCTTAAACAGCTATTTTAACTTGATTTTGCAAACATAAGCCATTACACACGACATATACATGAATATGACAGTATAATTACTTGAAAACGGTGTTTTGTATGCTTTTGCATGCTTAAAACAGCAATTTTATCTTGATTTCACCAACATTAGCCATTATACACGACAGAAACATGAATATGACAGAATAAATACTTGAAAACAGCATTTTATATGTATTTGCAAGCTGAAAACAGCTATTTGATCTTGATTTTGCAAACATAAGCCATTACGCACGACATATACATGAATATGACAGTTTAAGTACTTGAAAATGGTGTTTTGTATTCTTTTGCATGCTGAAAACTGCATTTTTATCTTGATTTCACCAACATTAGCCATTATACACGACAAAAACATGATTATGACAGTAAAAATACTTGAAAACAGCATTTTGTATGTATTTGCAAGCTGAAAACAGCTATTTGTCTTGATTTTGCAAACATAAGCCATTACGCACGACATATACATGAATGTGACAGTTTAAATACTTGAAAACGGCGTTTTGTATGCTTTTGCATGCCTAAAACTGCAATTTTATCTTGATTTTACCAACATTAGCCATTATGCACGACAGAAACATGACTATGACAGTTTAAATGCTTGAAAACAGCATTTTGTATGTGTTTCAAGCTTGAAACAGCTATTTTATCATGATTTTGCAAACATAAGCCATTACACACGGCATATACTTGAATATGATATTTTAAATACTTGGAAACGAGGTTTTGTATGCTTTTGCATGCTTAAAACAGCAATTTTATTTTGATTTCACCGACATTAGCCATTATACACGACAAAAACATGAATACGACAGTATAAATATATACTTGAAAAAAGCATTTTGTATGTTTTTGCAAGCTGAAAACAGCTATTTTATCTTGATTCTGCAAACATAAGCCATTACACACGACATATACACGAATTTTCAAACACAAATTCTTCTATCCGCACTAAAAAAATTGATACGAACGCCATCTATTGGGCAGTAGCCCAACCAGAAATTACAGCACTCTGTAATATGAACCTGATAGGCGGATAAGAAAAAAACTACAAAAATGTCAACACAACCTACAACACTAAACAACAGAAAACTAACACCAAACATGAACCAAAACAATAAATCCTACTCTACTGCCACAAAAAAAAAAATAAACCAACCACAAAAAACACAAGGAATACTAATTGATGATACAAAACAAGTACATATACACGATTTTATTTATGCTATAGGAGAAATAGTCAAACCTATCAACATCTTATTTGCATCAAAAATATCGTACAATAGAATTTGTATCTACCTCGCTAACAAAGAAATTGTTGAAAAACTAACACAAACACACAAAACAATAACAGCTAATGAAGAACAATTTAACATTAGAAGACTAGTCACCCCAGCCAAACGTCTAATTCTAGGAAATGTATCTCCAACTATACCACACCAAATAATAGAAGAAACCCTAAAAAAAAATAATATCAAACTGGTATCACCAATTACATACCTAAAAGCAGGAGTACAGAAGGAAGGATACGAACATATTCTCAGCTTCCGTCGACAAGTATACATATCGCAAGACGACAAAATACAAATACCAGAAACTGTTATCATAAACCACGAAGAGGTCAACTACAGAATTTTTATCACGGACGACAGTATAACTGCAATATATGCAAAGAAAAGGGACACTATGCAAATAAATGCCCGACAAATACAAACACAGGTACCCAAATAGAACAAAACACCCCGATTCATCATGAAACCACGACCACTAACACAAGAGAAACTCCAATTCGGCAAAACAACGACAAAAACCTACAAGATACAACAAACCAACAAAACACCCAAAAACGACCAGCAGAAGAAGAACTACACCCAGAAGAAATAAACACCAACAAAAAAGAAAAAATAACAACTGAAACTGAAAGTGAACAACGAAATATGAAAAGTACAGAAAACACCTCATCACCAGATAATAAGAAAAACAAAAAACCAAAACAAGAAACCATGAAAACAACACAAGAAAACATAGAACAAGATATAAAACCACTAAAACAAATAATTGAAGAAAACAAGGAAAATATATCCTAAAATATGAAAAATTTACACACTTCCTTGAAAACGCACACGGATCTCAAGACAAACTAAACATAGCTGAAGAGTATACCAACCAACCAGAAGAACTACTGCATATGCTTGGCGATCTCTACCTAAAACTAACTAACCCAGCAACACAAAGAAAATTTACAAGACTGCAAACCAAACTGAAATCACAAATAGTACGAAAACGACAAGACCTATACCGTTCAAAATCGACAGAAAACATTAATACCAGTACTAGTAATGTCACTAATACAATGGAACATTAATGGTTTCTATGCCAACATAGAAGAAATCCAAATGTTAATAGCAAACCATAATCCCGAATTCCTCTGTATCCAAGAAACCAAATTCAAGCCTAACCAACAGACAAATTTAAAAAACTATAATGTATATCGAAACGACAGACAACATACACATGCAAGCGGGGGAGTAGCTATATTAGTACAGAACAACATACAAACAGAAGAAACAATACTAAACACCCAACTCGAGGCAATAGCAATTAAAACCCAATACCCTGAAAAAATGACCATATGTAATATATACATTCCACCTGACAAAAACCCCAATGAAACTGAAATAAGACAACTACTACAACAACTAGACGAACCGTATATCTTGGTAGGAGACTTCAATGCCCATTGCCATAGCTGGGGATCAAGATACGAAAACAATAGAGGAAAAACAATTGAAAAAGCAACGAGAGATTTAATCCTTCTAAATGATGGACATCCCACACATATCTGTCCAAGAACAGGCACAGAAACTATAATCGACCTCAGCTTCGCACACCGTAACATAGCCATCAACTTCGAGTGGGAAGTACTACAACACGTTTACAGCGGGCACAACCCTATCAAAATAAACCATATAAACAAAATAAATCCTCCACCACCAAACCATGAAATGAAAAAATGGAACTTCCAAAAAGCCAACTGGAAACTATACACAACAATAATGGAAAATATGGACACACCTAATGCAACAAACATAGAAACCGAAATAGATACACTAGTAAATCAAATAACAGAAGCAGCAGAAACAGCGGTAGGGTATAAGAAAAACATTACTAGGAAAATAACACCTTGGTGGAATGAACAATGTCGAGAAACTATAAAAAACTGCAAAAAATTATTCTACAAATACAAAAAAGACAATACCTTAGAAAACTTAATTGAATGGAAAAGATCAAGGGCAATTGCAAGAAGAACAATAAAAACTAGCAAGAAAAAATCGTGGAAAGAATTCGTTGCGAATATAAACTGTGAAACCCCCCCATCTGTAGTCTGGAATAATATAAGGAAAATAAAAGGCAAAAAAACTACACAAGGAATAACCGCTATAACAGAAAATAATACAACTACAACAGATCCATATAAAATTACAAACATACTTGCAACCACCTTTGAAAATATATCCAACAACGAGCAATATAAACAAGAATTTAGAGACTACAAACAAACACAAGAAGAAGAAGAACTCATCCCACAATTGCAAGAAACTAACCCCATAAACGAACCTTTAACTGAACTAGAACTAATTGAAGCAATAAGAGAACAAAAGAAAAACAAAAGTGCAGGACCAGACAACATACCAGCGGAACTAATAACCCACCTTCCTGACAAAACCCTCAAACACATCCTCAATATATACAACAAAATCTGGACCAATAAAACATTCTCCGCCCAATGGAAAAATGTACTAATAATACCCATCCCCAAACCAAAAAAAGATAAAACAAATCCATCTAACAATCGCCCTATCGCCCTCTCAAACTGCCTCTGTAAAATACTAGAGAAAATTATTAACAAAAGACTAGTATGGTACCTGGAAAGAAACAAATTAATAACAAACAACCAATGTGGCTTTAGAACAAAACGATCTACCCTAGACCATATAACACACCTTACATCCGAAGTCCATTCAACCTTTAAACATAAACAACACTTACTAGCTGTATTCTTTGATATCCAGAAGGCATATGACACAGTCTGGAGGCACAACATCTTGAAACACCTCATTGAATATAACATAGGAGGTAACATGTACAACTTTATAAGAAACTTCATGAATAACAGAAAATTCCACGTGGTGACGAATGGATATAAATCTGAAACCAAAGAACAACAAAATGGTCTACCTCAAGGCGCCGACTTAGCGTCACTCTCTTCCTAATAGCAATAAACGGCCTACAAAAATTCGTTAACTTCCCGACCAAAGCTCTCTTATTTGCTGATGACTTACTACTCCTTTGCAAAGGAAAAAATTTAAAAAAAGTTGAAACAGAAATGCAGAAATGCATAAACCAAATTGTGCAATGGGCAAACATTACAGGATTTAAGTTCTCAGCAGAGAAAACGAAAGCCATGCACTTCACAAAACTAAGAAAATATGAAGAACATCCAAAGCTGACACTAGAAAACGTAAAAATTACACTAACAGCAACAATAAAATTCTTAGGTATGCATATAGACAGAAAACTGACATGGCGAAAACATATAAACGAACTCAAGGCAGAGTGCAACAAGAGAATAAACATTATAAAAGTCCTAAGTAACCAAGATTGGGGAGCAGACAGGAAAACTTTATTAAACATATATAGAACATTAATCCAATCAAAACTTGATTATGGCTGTGTAGTATATGGAATGGCGAAAAAGACATACCTAAAATCACTGGACGTCATACAAAACACAGCATTAAGAACAATAACCGGTGCTTTCTGAACAAGCCCAATAGAAAGCATCCTCATAGAAGCCGGTGAAATAAATCTAGAATACCGACGCAAACAACTAACAATGATCTACACAGCATCAATAGCCGATAACAACACCCATCCTACCTACCAGCACATATTCGATCTCCCACACCCTCAAATCAGATATAAGGCAACCACAAACTTCCAAAAACATATAAACAATATTTCAACTGAACTTAACCTAGAATTACCAACCATAAAACCTTCTAACATTTACTCTTTAACACCCTGGAAAATAAAACCCCATGAATACCATACTGAACTAAACCAATATTCAAAAGAAAACACTTGCCCAACTATATACAAAAAAAAATTCAACGAAATCATGGAAAAATACAAAAACTACCGAATAATCTATACAGATGCTTCAAAAACGAACAACAAGATCGGAGCAGCCTTCACAACAACAGAAACAGTTAAAAAATACCAACTACCACAGCTAACTAGCATCTATGGTGCAGAAATATTTGCCATCCAAAAAGCACTAGAATATATATTGACAAATTCCCCACAAACACCAACAGTTATTTGCACAGACTCCCTAAGCTCCATACACACCATCCAAAACAAACAAAACAACAACCAAACAAGCCTAACAATCCTGCAAAAACTCCACATATTGGATACCCAATATACGAACAAAATAGTCTTCCTCTGGATACCTTCTCATATCGGGATAATTGGTAACGAAAGAGCAGACCTCGCAGCCAAAGAGGCCACCACCACCGAGGAAATCACAGAAAAAACTACCACAAGCGAAGACTTCAAAAACCACATTAAAAACAAAATCAGAACAAACTGGCAAGAAAAGTGGAACAGCACAACAAATAATAAACTAAAATCAATAAAAGACGATACAAAACCATGGCCAACAGCAGGTACAAAACGGGACCAAATAATCTTAACAAGACTAAGAATAGGCCATACAAAAGCAACACACAGATACCTACTCAACCAAACTGAATCAGAAGCGTGCACCCATTGCAACACCAATATGACAGTAAACCATATAATAGCAGAATGCCCAAGATAAATAAATGAGAGAAACAAACACCAAATAGCAGATACCATCCAAGAAGCGCTGGCCAACAATCCGCAAGCTACCCAAAATCTAATCAAATACTTAAAAAACATAAATATGTACAATGAAATATAACCTTATGTTAAAACATGTTAATGTATAGTACCGAGGTTTAATAACCATGTAGTTGAAAACCTCCAAAAACCCAATAAAACAAAAAAAATACTTGAAAACAGCATTTTGTATGTATATGCAAGTTGAAAACAGCTATTTTATCTTGATTTTGCAAACATAAGCCATTACACACGACATATACATGAATGTGACAGTTTAAATACTTGAAAAGAGCGTTTTGTATGGTTTTGCATGCTTAAAACAGCAATTTTATCTTGATTTCACCAACATTAGCCATTATACACGACAGAAACATGAATATGACAGTTTAAATACTTAAAAACGGCGTTTTGTATACTTTTGCATGCTTAAAACAGCAATTTTATCTTGATTTCACCAACATTAGCCATTATACACGACAGAAGCATGAATATGACAGTTTAAGTACTTGAAAAAAGCATTTTGTATGTTTTTGCAAGCTGAAAACAGCTATTTTATCTTGATTTTGCAAACATAAATTATTACACACGACATATACATGAATATGAGAGTTTAAATACTTAAAAACAGCATTTTGTATGTTTTTTCAAGCTGAAACAGCTATTTTATCTTGATTTTGCAAACATAAGCCATTACACATGACATATACATAAATATGACAGTATAATTACTAGAAAACGGTGTTTTGTATGCTTTTGCATGCTTAAAACAGCAATTTTATCTTGATTTCACCAACATTAGCCATTATACAAGACAGAAACATGAATATGACAGTTTAATTACTTGTAAACAGTATTTTGTAGGTTTTTGCAAACTGAAAACAGCTATTTTATCTTGATTTTGCAAACATAAGCCATTACACACGAGATATACATGAATATGACAGCATAATTACTTGAAAACGGTGTTTTGTATGCTTTTGCATGCTTAAAACAGCAATTTTATCTTGATTTCACCAACATTAGCCATTATACACGACAGAAACATTAATATGACAGTTTAAATACTTGTAAACCGTATTTTGTATGTTTTTGCAAGCTGAAAACTTCTATTTTATCTCGATTTTACAAACATAAGCCATTCCACACGACATATACATGAATATGACAGTTTAAATACTTAAAAACGGCGTTTTGTATACTTTTGCATGCTTAAAACAGCAATTTTATCTTGATTTCACCAACATTAGCCATTATACACGACAGAAGCATGAATATGACAGTTTAAATACTTCAAAACAGCATTTTGTATGTATTTGCAAGCTGAAAACAGCTATTTTATCTTGATTTTGCAAACATTAGCCATTACGCACGACATATACATGAATATGACAGTTTAAGTACTTGAAAATGGTGTTTTGTATCTTTTGCATGCTGAAAACACCAATTTTATCTTGATTTCACCAACATTAGCCATTATACACGACAAAAACTTGAGTATGTCATGATAAATACTTGAAAACAGCATTTTGTATGTATTTTCAAGCTGAAAACAGCTATTTGATCTTGATTTTGCAAATATAAGCCATTACGCACGACATATACATGAATGTGACTGTTAAAATACTTGAAAACGGCGTGTTGAATGCTTTTGCATGCTTAAAACTGCAATTTTATCTTGATTTTACCAACATTAGCCATTATGCACGACAGAAACATGAATATGACAGTTTATATACTTGAAAAAAGCATTTTGTTTGTTTTTGCAAGCTGAAAACAGCTATTTTATCTTGATTTTGCAAACATAAGCCATTACACATGACATATACATGAATATGATAGTTTAAATACTTGAAAACAGCATTTTGTATATATTTGCAAGTTGAAAACAGCTAGTCTATCTTGATTTTGCAAACATAAGCCATTACACACGACATATACATGAATGTGACAGTTTAAATACTTGAAAAGAGCGTTTTGTATGCTTTTGCATGCTTAAAACAGCAATTTTATCTTGATTTTACCAACATTAGCCATTATACACGACAGAAACATGAATATGACAGTTAATATACTTGAAAACAGCATTTTGTATGTTTTTGCAAGCTGAAACAGCTATTTTATCTTGATTTTGCAAACATAAACCATTACACACGACATGTACATGAATATGACGGAATAATTACTTGAAAACGGTGTTTTGTATGCTTTTGTATGCTTAAAACAGCAATTTTATCTTGATTTCACCAACATTAGCCATTATACACGACAGAAACATGAATATGACAGTTTAAATACTTAAAAACAGCGTTTTGTATGTTTTTGTAAGTATAAAACAGCAATTTTATCTTAATTTCACAAACATAAACCATTTCACACGACATAAACATGAATATGAAAGTTTAAATACTTGAAAACGGCGTTTAATATGCTTTTGCATGCTTTAAACAGCAATTTTATCTTGATTTCACCAACATTAGCCATTATACATGACAGAAACATGAATATGACAGTTTAAATACTTTAAAACAGCATTTTGTATGTTTTTGCAAGCTGAAAACAGCTATTTTATCTTGATTTTGCAAACATAAGCCATTAAATACGACATAAACATGAATATGACAGTCTAGATATTTGAAAACAGCGTTTTGTATGTTTTTTCAAGCTTTAAACAGCAATTTTATCTTGATTTCACAAACCTAAGCCATTACACACGACATAAACATGAAAATGACAGTATAAATACTTGAAAACAGCGTTTTGTATGATTTTTCAAGCTTAATACAGCAATTTTATCTTGATTTTACAAACATAAACCATTACACACGACATAAAGATGAATATGACATATAACATACTTGAAAACAGCGTATTGTATATTTTTTCAAGCTTAAAACAGCAATTTTATCTTGATTTCACAAATATAAGCCATTACACAGGACACGAACATGAATATGACAGTTTAAATACTTAAAAACAACGACATAAACATGAATATGGCTAATTAAATACTTGAAAACAGCTTTTTGTGTGTTTTTGTAAACTTAAAACAGCAATTTTATCTTGATTCCACAAACATAAGCCATTACACACGACATAAACATTAATATGACCGACTTCAAAACTGGGTTTTCTATGTTTTTTCAAGCTTAATACAGCAATTTAATCTTGATTTCAGAAACATAAGCCAGTACACACGACATTAACATCAAAATGAAAGTTTAAATACTTAAAAACAGCGTTTTGTATGTTTTTGTAAGCTTAAAACAGCAATTTTTTCTTGATTTCACAAACATAAGCCATTCCACACGAAATTGACATGAATATGACAGTTTTAATACTTAAAAGCAGCGTTTTATATGTTTTCGTAAGTTTAAAACAGCAATTTTATCTTGATTTCACAAACATAAGCCATTCCACACGACATATACATGAATATGACAGTTTAAATACTTGAAAAAAGCGTATTGTATGTTTCTGCAAGCTGAAAACAGCTATTTTATCTTGATTTTGCAAAAATAAGCCATTACACACGACATAAACAAGAATACGACAGTTTAAATAGTGGAAAACAGCGTCTTGTATGTGTTTGTAAGCTTAAAACAGCAATTTTATCTTGATTTCACAAACATAAGCCATTACACAGGACACGAACATGAATATGACAGTTTAAATACTTGAAAACAGCGTTTTGTATGTCTTTTCAAGTTTAATACTGCAATTTTATCTTGATTTCATAAACATAAGCCATTAAACACGACATAAACATGAATATGATAATTTAAATACTTGAAAACAGTGTTTTGTATGTTTATTCAAGATTAAAACAGCAATATTATCTTGATTTTATAAACATTCGCCATTATACACAACAGAAACATGCATATGTCAGTTTAAATATTTGAAAACAGCGTTTTGTATGTTTTTGTAAGCTTAAAACAGTAATTTTATCTTGATTTCACAAACATAAGCCATTTCACATGACATAAACATGAATATGACAGTTTAAAGTCTTGAAAACAGCAATATTATCATTATTTCACAAACATAAGCCATTTCACATGATATAAACATGAATATGACTGTTTAAGTACTTTCCCACTACCGACAGTTGCCAATTTAAATTTACCCCTGTGGTTCCCCCTCCACTAACAACCTTGGGGGCTATGACTTGACGGCTGGTAACCGCATTTCATACGCAAAAATATATCACCTACCGAGATCTGCGTTAGCAGAGTGCCACACCCTTAATGGGTAAAAGGCGTGATGATATATTTATTTATTTATTTTATTTAAAGAAGCGTATTGTATGTTTTTGTAAGCTTTTTACAGCAATTTTATATTGAATTCACAAACATAAGCCATTACACACGACATAAACATAAATAAGACTGTTTAAATACTTGAAAACAGCGTTTTGTATGTTTTTGCAAGCTTAATTCAGTAATTTTATCTTGTTTCCACAAACATAAGCCATTACACACGACATAAACATGAATATGACAGCTTAAATACTTGAATATAGCGTTTTGTATGTTTTTTCTAGCTTAATACAGAAATTTTATATTGATTTCACAAACATAAGCCATTACACACGACATAAACTTGAATATGACAGTTTAAATACTTGATAACAGCGTTTCGTATGTTTTTTTTTACTTAATACTTCAATATTATCCTGATCTTACAAACGTAAGCCATTACACATGACATAAACATGAATATGACAGTTTAAAGTCTTGAACACAGCAATATTATCATTATTTCACAAACTTAAGCCATTACACACGACATAAACATGAATATGACAGTTTAAATACTTGAAAGAAGCGTTTTGTATGTTTTTGTAAGCTTAAAACAGCAATTTTATCTTGATTTTACAAACATTAGCCATAATACAAAACAGAAACATGAATATGTCAGTTTAAATACTTGAAAACAGCTTTACGTATGTTTTTGTAAGTTTCAAACAGCAATTTTATCTTTATTTCACAAACATAAGCCATATAACATGACATAAACATGAATATGACTGTTTAAGTATTTGAAAGAAGCGTTTTGTATGTTTTGTAAGCTTAAAACAGAATTTTATCTTGATTTCACAAACATAAGCCATTACACACGACATAAACATGAATATGACAGTTTAAATACTTGAAAACAGGGTTTTGTACGTTTTTGTTTGATTAAAAAAGAAATTTTAACTTGATTTTATAAACACAAGCCATTACTCACGATATAAACATGAATATGACGGTTTAAATACTTGAAAACAGCGTTTTGTATGTATTTTCAAGCTTTTTACAGCAATTTTATTTTGAGTTCACAAACATAAGCCATTACACACGACATAAACATGAATAAGACTGTTTAAATACTTGAAAACAGCGTTTTATATGTTTTTGCAAGCTTAAAACAGTAATTTTATCTTGTTTTCACAAACATAAGCCATTACACACGACATTAACATGAAAATGGCAGTTTAAATACTTGAAAACAACGTTTTGTATGTTTTTTTAAGCTTAATACAGCAATTTTATTTACAAACATAAACCATTACACACGACATAGAGATGAATATGTCAGATTACATACTTGAAATCAGCATTTTGTATGTTTTTTCAAGCTTTATACAGCAATTTTATCTTGATTTCACAAACATTAACCATTACACACGACATTGACATGAATATGACAGTTTAAATACTTGAAAGCAGCGTATTGTATGTGTTTTCAAACTTATTACAACAATTTTAAGTTGATTTCACAAATATAAGCCATTACACACGACATACACATGAATATGACAGTTTAAATACTTGAAAACAGCGATTTGTATGTTTTTGTAAGCTTAAAACAGCAATTTTATCTTGACTTTACAAACATAAGCCATTACACACGACATGAACATGAATATGACATTTTATATACTTGAAAACAGCGTTTTGTATGTTTTTGTAAGCTGAAAACAGCAATTTTATCTTGATTTCACAAACATAAGCCATTACACAGGACACGAACATGAATATGACAGTTTAAATACTTAAAAACAGCGTTTTGTATGTTTTTGTAAACTTAACACAGCAATTTTATCTTGATTTCACAATAATAAGCCAATACACACGACATAAACATGAATATGGCTAATTAAATACTTGAAAACAGCTTTTTGTGTGTTTTTGTAAGCTTAAAACAGCAATTTTATCTTGATTTTACAAACATAAGCCATTACACACGACATAAACATTAATATGACCGTCTAAATACTTGAAAACTGGGTTTTCTATGTTTTTTCAAGCTTAATACAGCAATTTAATCTTGATTTCAGAAACATAAGCCAGTACACACGACATTAACATAAATATGGCAGTTTAAATACTTGAAAACAGCGTTTTGTATGTTTTTCAAGTTTAAAACAGGAATTTTATCTTGATTTCACAAACAAAAGCCATTACACGCGACATAAATATGAATATGACAGCTTAAATACTTAAAAACAGCATTTTGTATGTTTTTGTAAGCCTAACACAGCAATTTTATCTTGATTTCACAATAATAAGCCAATACACACGACATAAACATGAATATGGCTGATTAAATACTTGAAAACAGCTTTTTGTTTGTTTTTGTAAGCTTAAAACAGCAATTTTATCTTGATTCCAAAAACATAAGCTATTACACACGACATAAACATGAATATGACAGATAATATACTTGAAAACATCATTTTCTATGTTTTTTCAAGCTTAATACAGCAATTTAATCTTGATTTCACAAACATAAGCCATCACACTCGACATAAACATCAAAATGAAAGTTTAAATACTTAAAAACAGCGTTTTGTATGTTTTTGTAAGCTTAAAACAGCAATTTTTTCTTGATTTCACAAACATAAGCCATTTCACACGACATTGACATGAATATGACAGTTTTAATACTTAAAAGCAGCGTTTAATATGTTTTCGTAAGTTTAAAACAGCAATTTTATCTTAATTTCACAAACATAAGCCATTTCACACGACATAAACATGAATATAACAATTTAAATACTGGAAAACAGCGTTTTGTATGTTTTTGTTAGCTTAAAACAGCAATTTTATCTTGATTTCACAAACATTAGCCATTACACACGACATTGACATGAATATGACAGTTTTAATACTTAAAAGCAGCGTTTTATATGTTTTCGTAAGTTTAAAACAGTAATTTTATCTTGATTTCACAAACATAAGCCATTTCACACGACATAAACATGAATATGACAATTTAAATACTGGAAAACAGCGTTTTGTATGTTTTTGTTGGCTTAGAACAGCAATTTTATCTTGATTTCATAAACATAAGCCATTACTCACGACAATCATGAATATGACTGTTTAAATACTTGAAAACAGCGTTTTGCAAGCTTAAAACAGTAATTTTATCTTGTTTTCACAAACATAAGCCATTACACACGACATATACATGAATATGACAGTTTAAATACTTGAAAACGGCGTTTTGTTTGCTTTTGCATATTTAAAACACAAATTTTATCTTGATTTCACCAACATTAGCCATTATACATGACAAAAACATGAATATGATAGTTTCAATGCTTGAAAACAGCATTTTGTATGTTTTTACAAGCTGAAAACAGCTATTTTATCTCGATTTTACATAAGCCATTCCACACGACATATACATGAATATGACAGTTTAAATACTTGAAAACAGCGTTTTGTATGTTTCTGCAAGCTGAAAACAGCTATTTTATCTTGATTTTGCAAAAATAAGCCATTACACACGACATAAACAAGAATATGACAGTTTAAATAGTGGAAAACAGCGTCTTGTATGTGTTTGTAAGCTTAAAACAGCAATTTTATCTTGATTTCACAAACATAAGCCATGACACAGGACACGAACATGAATATGACAGTTTAAATACTTGAAAACAGCGTTTTGTATGTCTTTTCAAGTATAATACTGCAATTTTATCTTGATTTCAGAAACATAAGCCATTAAACACGACAAAAACATGAATATGACAATTTAAATACTTGAAAACAGTGTTTTGTATGTTTATTCAAGATTAAAACAGCAATATTATCTTGATTTTATAAACATTAGCCATTATATACAACAGAAACATGCATATGTCAGTTTAAATACTTGAAAACAGCGTTTTGTATGTTTTTGTAAGCTTAAAACAGTAATTTTATCTTGATTTCACAAACATAAGCCATTTCACATGACATAAACATGAATATGACGGTTTAAGTACTTTAAAGAAGCGTATTGTATGTTTTTGTAAGCTTTTTACAGCAATTTTATCTTGAATTCACAAACATAAGCCATTACACACGACATAAACATGAATATGACAGTTTAAATACTTGATAACAGCGTTTCGTATGTTTTTTTTTACTTAATACTTCAATATTATCCTGATTTTACAAACGTAAGCCATTACACATGACATAAACATGAATATGACAGTTTAAAGTCTTGAAAACAGCGTTTTGTATGTTTTTGTAAGCTTAAAACAGCAATATTATCATTATTTCACAAACCTAAACCATTACACACAACATAAACATGAATATGACAGTTTAAATACTTGAAAGAAGCGTTTTGTATGTTTTTGTAAGCTTAAAACAGCAATTTTATATTGATTTTACAAACAATAGGCATTATACAAAACAGAAACATGAATATGTCAGTTTAAATACTTGAAAACAGCTTTACGTATGTTTTTGTAAGTTTCAAACAGCAATTTTATCTTTATTTCACAAACATAAGCCATATAACATGACATAAACATGAATATGACTGTTTAAGTATTTAAAAGAAGCGTTTTGTATGTTTTGTAAGCTTAAAACAGAATTTTATCTTGATTTCACAAACATAAGCCATTACACACGACATAAACATGAATATGACTGTTTAAGTATTTGAAAGAAGCGTTTTGTATGTTTTGTAAGCTTAAAACAGAATTTTAACTTGATTTCATAAACATAAGCCATTACTCACGATATAAACATGAATATGACGGTTTAAATACTTGAAAACAGCGTTTTGTATGTATTTTCAAGCTTTTTACAGCAATTTTATCTTGAGTTCACAAACATAAGCCATTACACACGACATTAACATGAAAATGACAGTTTAGATACTTGAAAACAGAGTTTTGTAGGTTTTTTTAAGCTTAATACAGCAATTTTATTTACAAACATAAACCATTACACACGACATAGAGATGAATACGTCAGATTACATACTTGAAATCAGCATTTTGTATGTTTTTTCAAGCTTAATACAGCAATTTTATCTTGATTTCAGAAACATTAACCATTACACACGACATTGACATGAATATGACAGTTTAAATACTTGAAAGCAGTGTATTGTATGTGTTTTCAAACTTATTACAACAATTTTAAGTTGATTTCACAAATATAAGCCATTACACACAACATACACATGAATATTACAGTTTAAATACTTGAAAACAGCGTTTTGTATGTTTTTGTAAGCTTAAAACAGCAATTTTATCTTGACTATACAAACATAAGCCATTACACACGACATGAACATGAATATGACAGTTTATATACTTGAAAACAGCGGATTGTATGTTTTTGCAAGCTTTTTACAGCAATTTTATCTTGAATTCACAAACATAAGCCATTACACACGACATAAACATGAATAAGACTGTTTAAATACTTGAAAACATCGTTTTGTATGTTTTTGCAAGCTTAAAACAGTAATTTTTTCTTGTTTTCCCAAACACAAGCCATTACATACGACATAAACATGAATATGACAGTTTAAATACTTGAAAACAGCGTTTTGTATGTTTATTCAAGCTTAATACAGCAATTTTATCTTGATTTTACAAACATTAGCCATTATACAAAACAGAAACATGAATATGTCAGTTTAAATAATTGAAAACAGCGTTTTGTATGTTTTTGTAAGCATAAAACAGCAATATAATCTTGATTTCACAAACATAAGCCATTTCATACTACATAAATTGTGTGTGTGTAGCACGCCGATAAGTCTTTTTTATTATTTTGCTATTTTTTCGTGGTTTTTTCCTCCACAAATATAAAATATATTCATACCATTCGAATAGTTTTTCGTAGTGCTATAAATCTTTATATACAAAAGTGGTGTGTCGTAAGTAGATTGGTTGTTAAAAGTGATTTTTGTAATCAATTTTGGTTGATAGACTTAAGTCAAGGTAACAAGTATACTCAAGCAATTTTTCAATAATAATTGTATTCCTACCAGTTAACTTAAAGTGTGTGTTGAAATGCCGTTCGCCTGCAGCAGTTGTAAATCACAATTTGATTCATCTTCGTCCATTCAATGTGCTAGTTGCAAGGAATATTTGCATTCCGTATGTGTGGATATGACCCAGAATGATACCCGTGTACTTCGTTCTAAACGAAATTTAAAATGGTTCTGCAATAGCTGCACTTCATCTAACAACGACCAACTTAAACGTTCGGGGTATTCAGAATTAAAACAACTATTAATTAATATTCAGTCAAATTTACAAACTGAAATTAATACATTAAGAAAAGCATTGGAAACAACACAGAAATCCAAACTTCAAGAGTCTTGCGACTATGAAGATTTTATCAACGAAATCAATGATCGGAAGCAGAGAGAAAATAATATTATAATTCACAATCTCCCTGAAAAAAACTCTGATGATAGTACTTCGATCCAGGAAGTTCTGTCCACAGTAATACCAAATATTACTCCAAATGACTTCAAATTTTATAGGATCGGTAAACTAAACAGTGCTAAACCTAAACCTAGAATTTATAAAAGTGACCTTTAAAGATATTACCGCCGTAAAAAAAGTATTTAAAAATATTAAATACCTGAATAACAACGCTAGTTTTAAAAACATTTATTTAACAAACGATAAAACGTTGAGACAAAGATACCACTATAATCTAGTTAAGGAAGAAATTGTCAAACTCAATAGTGATGGTGTTAATAATTACAAAATTAAATACGTTAAAGGAGTTCCGACTATATCAAAAAACTAAGTGTGAATAAAAAGTTCGTGGCCGTGTATTACCAAAACGTGCGGGGCGTAAACACAAAACTATCACAAAGTTGCAACGTTGCGACTACTAACTTTGACATCTGCGCGCTGACCGAGACGTGGCTGACGGACAATATATTGGATGCTGAACTTTTTGATAGAATATATGCTGTGTTCCGATGTCATCGTGATCTAGAAAAGACTGGCAAAACACGAGGTGGAGGTGTTTTGATCGCTGCTAAATTTTGTTTTAATCCCTCCGCAGTTGATATTCATTTATCTAATAATATTGATTTAGTTTGTGTTAAACTAAATACTAATAACAGTGTTTGTTACATAATGTCAGTCTACATCCCTCCCAGTACCTCAACTACTCACTACGAGGATTTTTATAATGTTTTAAATTCATTACCCTTTCTTTATAAAACCAACATCTTAATCT
>CAWWDY010000923.1:0-26730 GCA_963942605.1 Poecilus cupreus | reverse complement strand
TGTTTCTGTCGTGTATAATAGCTAATGTTGGTGAAAGCAAGATAAAAATGCTGTTTTAAGCATGCAAAAGCATACAAAACACAGTTTTTAAGTATTTAAACTGTCATATTTATGTTTCTGTCGTGTATAATAGCTAATGTTGGTGAAAGCAAGATAAAAATGTAGTTTTAAGCATGCAAAAGCATACAAAACACCGTTTTCAAGTATTTAAACTGTAAAATTCATGTATATGTCGTGTGTAATGGCTTATGTTTGCAAAATCAAGATAAAATACCTGTTTTCAGCTTGCAACAACATACAAAATGCTGTTTTCAAGTATTTAAACTGTCATATTCATGTTTCTGTCGTGTATAATAGCTAATGTTGGTGAAAGCAAGATAAAAATGCTGTTTTAAGCATGCAAAAGCAAACAAAACACCGTTTTCAAGTATTTAAACTGTCATATTTATGTTTCTGTCGTGTATAATAGCTAATGTTGGTGAAAGCAAGAAAAAAATGCTGTTTTAAGCATGCAAAAGCATACAAATCACCGTTTTCAAGTATATAAACTGTCATATTCATGTATATGTCATGTGTAATGGCTTATGTTTGCAAAATCAAGATAAAGTAGCTGTTTTCAGCTTGCAAAAACATACAAAATGCTGTTTTAAAGTATTTGAACTGTCATATTCATGTTTCTGTTGTGTATAATAGCTAATGTTGGTGAAAGCAAGATAAAAATGCTGTTTTAAGCATGCAAAAGCAAACAAAATACCGTTTTCAAGTATTCAAACTGTCATATTCATGTTTCTGTCGTGTATAATAGCTAATGTTGGTAAAAACAAGATAAAAATGCTGTTCTAAGCATGCAAAAGCATACAAAACACGGTTTTCAAGTATTTAAACTGTCATATTCATGTATATGTCGTGTGTAATGGCTTATGTTTGCAAAATCAAGATAAAATAGCTGTTTTCAGCTTGCAAAAACATACAAAATGCTGTATTCAAGTATTTAAACTGTCATATTCATGTTTCTGTCGTGTATAATAGCTAATTTTGGTGAAAGCAAGATAAAAATGCTGTTTTAAGCATGCAAAAGCATACAAAACACCGTTTTCAAGAATTTAAACTGTCATATTCATGTAAATGTCGTATGTAATGGCTTATGTTTGCAAAATCAAGATCAAATAGCTGCTTTCAGCTTGAAAAAAACATACAAAATGCTGTTTTCAAGTATTTAAACTGTCATATTCATGTTTCTGTCGTGTAAAATAGCTAATGTTGGTGAAAGCAAGATAAAAATGCTGTTTTAAGCATGCAAAAGCATACAAAACACCGTTTTCAAATATTTAAACTGTCATATTCATGTTTCTGTCGTGTATAATAGCTAATGTTGGTGCAAGCAAGATAAAAATGCTGTTTTAAGCATGCAAAAGCATACAAAACACCGTTTTCAAGTATTTAAACTGTCATATTCATGTTTCGGTCGTGTATAATAGCTAATGTTGGTGAAAGCAAGATAAAAATGCTGTTTTAAGCTTGCAAAAGCATACAAAACACCGTATTCAAGTATTTAAACTGTCATATTCATGTATATGTTGTGTGTAATGGCTTATGTTTGCAAAATCAAGATAAAATAGCTGTTTTCAGCTTGCAAAAACTTACAAAATGCTGTTTTCAAGTATTTAAACTGTCATATTCTTGTTTCTGTAGTGTATAATAGCTAATGTTGGTGAAAGCAAGATTAAAATGCTGTTTTAAGCATGCAAAAGCATACAAAATGCTGTTTTCAAGTATTTAAACTGTCATATTCATGTTTCTGTCGTGTATAATAGCTAATGTTGGTGAAAGCAAGATAAAAATGCTGTTTTAAGCATGCAAAAGCATACAAAACACAGTTTTCAAGTATTTAAACTGTCATATTTATGTTTCTGTCGTGTATAATAGCTAATGTTGGTGAAAGCAAGATAAAAATGTAGTTTTAAGCATGCAAAAGCATACAAAACACCGTTTTCAAGTATTTAAACTGTAAAATTCATGTATATGTCGTGTGTAATGGCTTATGTTTGCAAAATCAAGATAAAATACCTGTTTTCAGCTTGCAACAACATACAAAATGCTGTTTTCAAGTATTTAAACTGTCATATTCATGTTTCTGTCGTGTATAATAGCTAATGTTGGTGAAAGCAAGATAAAAATGCTGTTTTAAGCATGCAAAAGCAAACAAAACACCGTTTTCAAGTATTTAAACTGTCATATTTATGTTTCTGTCGTGTATAATAGCTAATGTTGGTGAAAGCAAGAAAAAAATGCTGTTTTAAGCATGCAAAAGCATACAAATCACCGTTTTCAAGTATATAAACTGTCATATTCATGTATATGTCATGTGTAATGGCTTATGTTTGCAAAATCAAGATAAAGTAGCTGTTTTCAGCTTGCAAAAACATACAAAATGCTGTTTTAAAGTATTTGAACTGTCATATTCATGTTTCTGTTGTGTATAATAGCTAATGTTGGTGAAAGCAAGATAAAAATGCTGTTTTAAGCATGCAAAAGCAAACAAAATACCGTTTTCAAGTATTCAAACTGTCATATTCATGTTTCTGTCGTGTATAATAGCTAATGTTGGTAAAAACAAGATAAAAATGCTGTTCTAAGCATGCAAAAGCATACAAAACACGGTTTTCAAGTATTTAAACTGTCATATTCATGTATATGTCGTGTGTAATGGCTTATGTTTGCAAAATCAAGATAAAATAGCTGTTTTCAGCTTGCAAAAACATACAAAATGCTGTATTCAAGTATTTAAACTGTCATATTCATGTTTCTGTCGTGTATAATAGCTAATTTTGGTGAAAGCAAGATAAAAATGCTGTTTTAAGCATGCAAAAGCATACAAAACACCGTTTTCAAGAATTTAAACTGTCATATTCATGTAAATGTCGTATGTAATGGCTTATGTTTGCAAAATCAAGATCAAATAGCTGCTTTCAGCTTGAAAAAAACATACAAAATGCTGTTTTCAAGTATTTAAACTGTCATATTCATGTTTCTGTCGTGTAAAATAGCTAATGTTGGTGAAAGCAAGATAAAAATGCTGTTTTAAGCATGCAAAAGCATACAAAACACCGTTTTCAAATATTTAAACTGTCATATTCATGTTTCTGTCGTGTATAATAGCTAATGTTGGTGCAAGCAAGATAAAAATGCTGTTTTAAGCATGCAAAAGCATACAAAACACCGTTTTCAAGTATTTAAACTGTCATATTCATGTTTCGGTCGTGTATAATAGCTAATGTTGGTGAAAGCAAGATAAAAATGCTGTTTTAAGCTTGCAAAAGCATACAAAACACCGTATTCAAGTATTTAAACTGTCATATTCATGTATATGTTGTGTGTAATGGCTTATGTTTGCAAAATCAAGATAAAATAGCTGTTTTCAGCTTGCAAAAACTTACAAAATGCTGTTTTCAAGTATTTAAACTGTCATATTCTTGTTTCTGTAGTGTATAATAGCTAATGTTGGTGAAAGCAAGATTAAAATGCTGTTTTAAGCATGCAAAAGCATACAAAATGCTGTTTTCAAGTATTTAAACTGTCATATTCATGTTTCTGTCGTGTATAATAGCTAATGTTGGTGAAAGCAAGATAAAAATGCTGTTTTAAGCATGCAAAAGCATACAAAACACAGTTTTCAAGTATTTAAACTGTCATATTTATGTTTCTGTCGTGTATAATAGCTAATGTTGGTGAAAGCAAGATAAAAATGTAGTTTTAAGCATGCAAAAGCATACAAAACACCGTTTTCAAGTATTTAAACTGTAAAATTCATGTATATGTCGTGTGTAATGGCTTATGTTTGCAAAATCAAGATAAAATACCTGTTTTCAGCTTGCAACAACATACAAAATGCTGTTTTCAAGTATTTAAACTGTCATATTCATGTGTCTGTCGTGTATAATAGCTAATGTTGGTGAAAGCAAGATAAAAATGCTGTTTTAAGCATGCAAAAGCAAACAAAACACCGTTTTCAAGTATTTAAACTGTCATATTTATGTTTCTGTCGTGTATAATAGCTAATGTTGGTGAAAGCAAGAAAAAAATGCTGTTTTAAGCATGCAAAAGCATACAAATCACCGTTTTCAAGTATATAAACTGTCATATTCATGTATATGTCATGTGTAATGGCTTATGTTTGCAAAATCAAGATAAAGTAGCTGTTTTCAGCTTGCAAAAACATACAAAATGCTGTTTTAAAGTATTTGAACTGTCATATTCATGTTTCTGTTGTGTATAATAGCTAATGTTGGTGAAAGCAAGATAAAAATGCTGTTTTAAGCATGCAAAAGCAAACAAAATACCGTTTTCAAGTATTCAAACTGTCATATTCATGTTTCTGTCGTGTATAATAGCTAATGTTGGTAAAAACAAGATAAAAATGCTGTTCTAAGCATGCAAAAGCATACAAAACACGGTTTTCAAGTATTTAAACTGTCATATTCATGTATATGTCGTGTGTAATGGCTTATGTTTGCAAAATCAAGATAAAATAGCTGTTTTCAGCTTGCAAAAACATACAAAATGCTGTATTCAAGTATTTAAACTGTCATATTCATGTTTCTGTCGTGTATAATAGCTAATTTTGGTGAAAGCAAGATAAAAATGCTGTTTTAAGCATGCAAAAGCATACAAAACACCGTTTTCAAGTATTTAAACGGTCATATTCATGTTTCTGTCCTGTATAATAGCTAATGTTGGTGAAAGCAAGATAAAAATGCTGTTTTAATCTTGCAAAAGCATACAAAACACCGCTTTCAAGTATTTAAACTGTCATATTCATGTATATGTCGTGTGTAATGGCTTATGTTTGCAAAATCAAGATAAAATAGCTGTTTTCAGCTTGCAAAAACATACAAAATGCTGTTTTCAAGTATTTAAACAGTCATATTCTTGTTTCTGTAGTGTATAATAGCTAATGTTGGTGAAAGCAAGATTAAAATGCTGTTTTAAGCATGCAAAAGCATACAAATCACAGTTTTCAAGTATTTAAACTGTCATATTCATGTTTCTGTCGTGTATAGAAGCTAATGTTGGTGAAAGCACGATAAAAATGTAGTTTTAAGCATGCAAAAGCATACAAAACACCGTTTTCAAGTATTTAAACTGTCATATTCATGTATATGTCGCGTGTAATGGCTTATGTTTGCAAAATCAAGATAAAATAACTGTTTTCAGCTTGCAAAAACATACAAAATGCTGTTTTTAAGTATTTAAACTGTCATATTCATGTTTCTGTCGTGTATAATAGCTAATGTTGGTAAAAGCAATATAAGAATGCTGTTTTAAGCATGCAAAAGCAAACAAAACACCGTTTTCAAGTATTTAAACTGTCATATTCATGTTTCGGTCGTGTATAATAGCTAATGTTGGTGAAAGCAAGATAAAAATGCTGTTTTAAGCTTGCAAAAGCATACAAAACACCGTTTTCAAGTATTTAAACTGTCATATTCATGTATATGTTGTGTGTAAAGGCTTATGTTTGCAATATCAAGATAAAATAGCTGTTTTCAGCTTGCAAAAACTTACAAAATGCTGTTTTCAAGTATTTAAACTGTCATATTCTTGTTTCTGTAGTGTATAATAGCTAATGTTGGTAAAAGCAAGATTAAAATGCTGTTTTCAGCTTGCAAAAATATACAAAATGCTGTTTTAAAGTATTTGAACTGTCATATTCATGTTTCTGTTGTGTATAATAGCTAATGTTGGTAAAAACAAGATAAAAATGCTGTTCTAAGCATGCAAAAGCATACAAAACACCGTTTTCAAGTATTTAAACTGTCATATTCATGTATATGTCGTGTGTAATGGCTTATGTTTGCAAAATCAAGATAAAATAGCTGTTTTCAGCTTGCAAAAAGATACAAAATGCTGTTTTCAAGTATTTAAACTATCATGTTCATGTTTTTGTCGTGTATAATAGCTAATGATGGTGAAAGCAAGATAAAAATGCTGTTTTAAGCATGAAAAAGCATACAAAACACAGTTTTCAAGAATTTAAACTGTCATATTCATGTAAATGTCGTATGTAATGGCTTATGTTTGCAAA
Organism: Poecilus cupreus; assembly: GCA_963942605.1. Classification (NCBI taxonomy): domain Eukaryota; kingdom Metazoa; phylum Arthropoda; class Insecta; order Coleoptera; family Carabidae; genus Poecilus; species Poecilus cupreus. The sequence goes on along the minus strand of CAWWDY010000923.1, from coordinate 20,645 downwards.
ATCAAGATCAAATAGCTGCTTTCAGCTTGAAAAAAACATATAAAATGCTGTTTTCAAGTATTTAAACTGTCATATTCATGTTTCTGTCGTGTATAATAGCTAATGTTGGTGAAAGTAAGATAAAAATGCTGTTTTAAGCATGCAAAAGCATACAAAACACCGTTTTCTAATATTTAAACTGTCATATTCATGTTTCTGTCGTGTATAATAGCTAATGTTGGTGCAAGCAAGATAAAAATGCTGTTTTAAGCATGCAAAAGCATACAAATCACCGTTTTCAAGTATTTAAACTGTCATATTCATGTATATGTCGTGTGTAATGGCTTATGTTTGCAAAATCAAGATAAAATAGCTGTTTTCAGCTTGCAAAAACATACAAAATGCTGTATTCAAGTATTTAAACTGTCATATTCATGTTTCTGTCGTGTATAATAGCTAATTTTGGTGAAAGCAAGATAAAAATGCTGTTTTAAGCATGCAAAAGCATACAAAACACCGTTTTCAAGTATTTAAACGGTCATATTCATGTTTCTGTCCTGTATAATAGCTAATGTTGGTGAAAGCAAGATAAAAATGCTGTTTTAATCTTGCAAAAGCATACAAAACACCGTTTTCAAATATTTAAACTGTCATATTCATGTATATGTCGTGTGTAATGGCTTATGTTTGCAAAATCAAGATAAAATAGCTGTTTTCAGCTTGCAAAAACATACAAAATGCTGTTTTCAAGTATTTAAACAGTCATATTCTTGTTTCGGTAGTGTATAATAGCTAATGTTGGTGAAAGCAAGATTAAAATGCTGTTTTAAGCATGCAAAAGCATACAAAATGCTGTTTTCAAGTATTTAAACTGTCATATTCATATTTCTGTTGTGTATAATAGATAATGTTGGTGAAAGCAAGATAAAAATGCTGTTTTAAGCATGCAAAAGCACACAAAACACAGTTTTCAAGTATTTAAACTGTCATATTCATGTTTCTGTCGTGTATAGAAGCTAATGTTGGTGAAAGCACGATAAAAATGTAGTTTTAAGCATGCGAAAGCATACAAAACACCGTTTTCAAGTATTTAAACTGTCATATTCATGTATATGTCGCGTGTAATGGCTTATGTTTGCAAAATCAAGATAAAATAACTGTTTTCAGCTTGCAAAAACATACAAAATGCTGTTTTCAAGTATTTAAACTGTCATATTCTTGTTTCTGTCGTGTATAATAGCTAATGCTGGTAAAAGCAATATAAAAGTGCTGTTTTAAGCATGCAAAAGCAAACAAAACACCGTTTTTAAGTATTTAAACTGTCATATTCATGTTTCGGTCGTGTATAATAGCTAATGTTGGTGAAAGCAAGATAAAAATGCTGTTTTAAGCTTGCAAAAGCATACAAAACACCGTTTTCAAGTATTTAAACTGTCATATTCATGTATATGTTGTGTGTAATGGCTTATGTTTGCAAAATCAAGATAAAATAGCTGTTTTCAGCTTGCAAAAACTTACAAAATGCTGTTTTCAAGTATTTAAACTGTCATATTCTTGTTTCTGTAGTGTATAATAGCTAATGTTGGTAAAAGCAAGATTAAAATGCTGTTTTCAGCTTGCAAAAACATACAAAATGCTGTTTTAAAGTATTTGAACTGTCATATTCATGTTTCTGTTGTGTATAATAGCTAATGTTGGTAAAAACAAGATAAAAATGCTGTTCTAAGCATGCAAAAGCATACAAAACACCGTTTTCAAGTATTTAAACTGTCATATTCATGTATATGTCGTGTGTAATGGCTTATGTTTGCAAAATCAAGATAAAATAGCTGTTTTCAGCTTGCAAAAAGATACAAAATGCTGTTTTCAAGTATTTAAACTATCATGTTCATGTTTTTGTCGTGTATAATAGCTAATGATGGTGAAAGCAAGATAAAAATGCTGTTTTAAGCATGAAAAAGCATACAAAACACAGTTTCCAAGAATTTAAACTGTCATATTCATGTAAATGTCGTATGTAATGGCTTATGTTTGCAAAATCAAGATCAAATAGCTGCTTTCAGCTTGAAAAAAACATACAAAATGCTGTTTTCAAGTATTTAAACTGTCATATTCATGTTTCTGTCGTGTATAATAGCTAATGTTGGTGAAAGTAAGATAAAAATGCTGTTTTAAGCATGCAAAAGCATACAAAACACCGTTTTCTAATATTTAAACTGTCATATTCATGTTTCTGTCGTGTATAATAGCTAATGTTGGTGCAAGCAAGATAAAAATGCTGTTTTAAGCATGCAAAAGCATACAAATCACCGTTTTCAAGTATTTAAACTGTCATATTCATGTATATGTCGTGTGTAATGGCTTATGTTTGCAAAATCAAGATAAAATAGCTGTTTTCAGCTTGCAAAAACATACAAAATGCTGTATTCAAGTATTTAAACTGTCATATTCATGTTTCTGTCGTGTATAATAGCTAATTTTGGTGAAAGCAAGATAAAAATGCTGTTTTAAGCATGCAAAAGCATACAAAACACCGTTTTCAAGTATTTAAACGGTCATATTCATGTTTCTGTCCTGTATAATAGCTAATGTTGGTGAAAGCAAGATAAAAATGCTGTTTTAATCTTGCAAAAGCATACAAAACACCGTTTTCAAATATTTAAACTGTCATATTCATGTATATGTCGTGTGTAATGGCTTATGTTTGCAAAATCAAGATAAAATAGCTGTTTTCAGCTTGCAAAAACATACAAAATGCTGTTTTCAAGTATTTAAACAGTCATATTCTTGTTTCTGTAGTGTATAATAGCTAATGTTGGTGAAAGCAAGATTAAAATGCTGTTTTAAGCATGCAAAAGCATACAAAATGCTGTTTTCAAGTATTTAAACTGTCATATTCATATTTCTGTTGTGTATAATAGATAATGTTGGTGAAAGCAAGATAAAAATGCTGTTTTAAGCATGCAAAAGCACACAAAACACAGTTTTCAAGTATTTAAACTGTCATATTCATGTTTCTGTCGTGTATAGAAGCTAATGTTGGTGAAAGCACGATAAAAATGTAGTTTTAAGCATGCGAAAGCATACAAAACACCGTTTTCAAGTATTTAAACTGTCATATTCATGTATATGTTGCGTGTAATGGCTTATGTTTGCAAAATCAAGATAAAATAACTGTTTTCAGCTTGCAAAAACATACAAAATGCTGTTTTCAAGTATTTAAACTGTCATATTCTTGTTTCTGTCGTGTATAATAGCTAATGTTGGTAAAAGCAATATAAAAATGCTGTTTTAAGCATGCAAAAGCAAACAAAACACCGTTTTTAAGTATTTAAACTATCATATTCATGTTTCGGTCGTGTATAATAGCTAATGTTGGTGAAAGCAAGATAAAAATGCTGTTTTAAGCTTGCAAAAGCATACAAAACACCGTTTTCAAGTATTTAAACTGTCATATTCATGTATATTTTTGTGTGTAATGGCTTATGTTTGCAAAATCAAGATAAAATAGCTGTTTTCAGCTTGCAAAAACTTACAAAATGCTGTTTTCAAGTATTTAAACTGTCATATTCTTGTTTCTGTAGTGTATAATAGCTAATGTTGGTAAAAGCAAGATTAAAATGCTGTTTTCAGCTTTGCAAAAACATACAAAATGCTGTTTTAAAGTATTTGAACTGTCATATTCATGTTTCTGTTGTGTATAATAGCTAATGTTGGTAAAAACAAGATAAAAATGCTGTTCTAAGCATGCAAAAGCATACAAAACACCGTTTTCAAGTATTTAAACTGTCATATTCATGTATATGTCGTGTGTAATGGCTTATGTTTGCAAAATCAAGATAAAATAGCTGTTTTCAGCTTGCAAAAAGATACAAAATGCTGTTTTCAAGTATTTAAACTATCATGTTCATGTTTTTGTCGTGTATAATAGCTAATGATGGTGAAAGCAAGATAAAAATGCTGTTTTAAGCATGAAAAAGCATACAAAACACAGTTTTCAAGAATTTAAACTGTCATATTCATGTAAATGTCGTATGTAATGGCTTATGTTTGCAAAATCAAGATCAAATAGCTGCTTTCAGCTTGAAAAAAACATACAAAATGCTGTTTTGAAGTATTTAAACTGTCATATTCATGTTTCTGTCGTGTATAATAGCTAATGTGGGTGAAAGTAAGATAAAAATGCTGTTTTAAGCATGCAAAAGCATACAAAACACTGTTTTCTAATATTTAAACTGTCATATTCATGTTTCTGTCGTGTATAATAGCTAATGTTGGTGCAAGCAAGATAAAAATGCTGTTTTAAGCATGCAAAAGCATACAAATCACCGTTTTCAAGTATTTAAACTGTCATATTCATGTATATGTCGTGTGTAATGGCTTATGTTTGCAAAATCAAGATAAAATAGCTGTTTTCAGCTTGCAAAAACATACAAAATGCTGTATTCAATTATTTAAACTGTCATATTCATGTTTCTGTCGTGTATAATAGCTAATTTTGGTGAAAGCAAGACAAAAATGCTGTTTTAAGCATGCAAAAGCATACAAAACACCGTTTTCAAGTATTTAAACGGTCATATTCATGTTTCTGTCCTGTATAATAGCTAATGTTGGTGAAAGCAAGATAAAAATGCTGTTTTAAGCATGCAAAAGCACACAAAACACAGTTTTCAAGTATTTAAACTGTCATATTCATGTTTCTGTCGTGTATAGAAGCTAATGTTGGTGAAAGCACGATAAAAATGTAGTTTTAAGCATGCGAAAGCATACAAAACACCGTTTTCAAGTATTTAAACTGTCATATTCATGTATATGTCGCGTGTAATGGCTTATGTTTGCAAAATCAAGATAAAATAACTGTTTTCAGCTTGCAAAAACATACAAAATGCTGTTTTCAAGTATTTAAACTGTCATATTCTTGTTTCTGTCGTGTATAATAGCTAATGCTGGTAAAAGCAATATAAAAGTGCTGTTTTAAGCATGCAAAAGCAAACAAAACACCGTTTTTAAGTATTTAAACTGTCATATTCATGTTTCGGTCGTGTATAATAGCTAATGTTGGTGAAAGCAAGATAAAAATGCTGTTTTAAGCTTGCAAAAGCATACAAAACACCGTTTTCAAGTATTTAAACTGTCATATTCATGTATATGTTGTGTGTAATGGCTTATGTTTGCAAAATCAAGATAAAATAGCTGTTTTCAGCTTGCAAAAACTTACAAAATGCTGTTTTCAAGTATTTAAACTGTCATATTCTTGTTTCTGTAGTGTATAATAGCTAATGTTGGTAAAAGCAAGATTAAAATGCTGTTTTCAGCTTGCAAAAACATACAAAATGCTGTTTTAAAGTATTTGAACTGTCATATTCATGTTTCTGTTGTGTATAATAGCTAATGTTGGTAAAAACAAGATAAAAATGCTGTTCTAAGCATGCAAAAGCATACAAAACACCGTTTTCAAGTATTTAAACTGTCATATTCATGTATATGTCGTGTGTAATGGCTTATGTTTGCAAAATCAAGATAAAATAGCTGTTTTCAGCTTGCAAAAAGATACAAAATGCTGTTTTCAAGTATTTAAACTATCATGTTCATGTTTTTGTCGTGTATAATAGCTAATGATGGTGAAAGCAAGATAAAAATGCTGTTTTAAGCATGAAAAAGCATACAAAACACAGTTTCCAAGAATTTAAACTGTCATATTCATGTAAATGTCGTATGTAATGGCTTATGTTTGCAAAATCAAGATCAAATAGCTGCTTTCAGCTTGAAAAAAACATACAAAATGCTGTTTTCAAGTATTTAAACTGTCATATTCATGTTTCTGTCGTGTATAATAGCTAATGTTGGTGAAAGTAAGATAAAAATGCTGTTTTAAGCATGCAAAAGCATACAAAACACCGTTTTCTAATATTTAAACTGTCATATTCATGTTTCTGTCGTGTATAATAGCTAATGTTGGTGCAAGCAAGATAAAAATGCTGTTTTAAGCATGCAAAAGCATACAAATCACCGTTTTCAAGTATTTAAACTGTCATATTCATGTATATGTCGTGTGTAATGGCTTATGTTTGCAAAATCAAGATAAAATAGCTGTTTTCAGCTTGCAAAAACATACAAAATGCTGTATTCAAGTATTTAAACTGTCATATTCATGTTTCTGTCGTGTATAATAGCTAATTTTGGTGAAAGCAAGATAAAAATGCTGTTTTAAGCATGCAAAAGCATACAAAACACCGTTTTCAAGTATTTAAACGGTCATATTCATGTTTCTGTCCTGTATAATAGCTAATGTTGGTGAAAGCAAGATAAAAATGCTGTTTTAATCTTGCAAAAGCATACAAAACACCGTTTTCAAATATTTAAACTGTCATATTCATGTATATGTCGTGTGTAATGGCTTATGTTTGCAAAATCAAGATAAAATAGCTGTTTTCAGCTTGCAAAAACATACAAAATGCTGTTTTCAAGTATTTAAACAGTCATATTCTTGTTTCTGTAGTGTATAATAGCTAATGTTGGTGAAAGCAAGATTAAAATGCTGTTTTAAGCATGCAAAAGCATACAAAATGCTGTTTTCAAGTATTTAAACTGTCATATTCATATTTCTGTTGTGTATAATAGATAATGTTGGTGAAAGCAAGATAAAAATGCTGTTTTAAGCATGCAAAAGCACACAAAACACAGTTTTCAAGTATTTAAACTGTCATATTCATGTTTCTGTCGTGTATAGAAGCTAATGTTGGTGAAAGCACGATAAAAATGTAGTTTTAAGCATGCGAAAGCATACAAAACACCGTTTTCAAGTATTTAAACTGTCATATTCATGTATATGTTGCGTGTAATGGCTTATGTTTGCAAAATCAAGATAAAATAACTGTTTTCAGCTTGCAAAAACATACAAAATGCTGTTTTCAAGTATTTAAACTGTCATATTCTTGTTTCTGTCGTGTATAATAGCTAATGTTGGTAAAAGCAATATAAAAATGCTGTTTTAAGCATGCAAAAGCAAACAAAACACCGTTTTTAAGTATTTAAACTATCATATTCATGTTTCGGTCGTGTATAATAGCTAATGTTGGTGAAAGCAAGATAAAAATGCTGTTTTAAGCTTGCAAAAGCATACAAAACACCGTTTTCAAGTATTTAAACTGTCATATTCATGTATATTTTTGTGTGTAATGGCTTATGTTTGCAAAATCAAGATAAAATAGCTGTTTTCAGCTTGCAAAAACTTACAAAATGCTGTTTTCAAGTATTTAAACTGTCATATTCTTGTTTCTGTAGTGTATAATAGCTAATGTTGGTAAAAGCAAGATTAAAATGCTGTTTTCAGCTTTGCAAAAACATACAAAATGCTGTTTTAAAGTATTTGAACTGTCATATTCATGTTTCTGTTGTGTATAATAGCTAATGTTGGTAAAAACAAGATAAAAATGCTGTTCTAAGCATGCAAAAGCATACAAAACACCGTTTTCAAGTATTTAAACTGTCATATTCATGTATATGTCGTGTGTAATGGCTTATGTTTGCAAAATCAAGATAAAATAGCTGTTTTCAGCTTGCAAAAAGATACAAAATGCTGTTTTCAAGTATTTAAACTATCATGTTCATGTTTTTGTCGTGTATAATAGCTAATGATGGTGAAAGCAAGATAAAAATGCTGTTTTAAGCATGAAAAAGCATACAAAACACAGTTTTCAAGAATTTAAACTGTCATATTCATGTAAATGTCGTATGTAATGGCTTATGTTTGCAAAATCAAGATCAAATAGCTGCTTTCAGCTTGAAAAAAACATACAAAATGCTGTTTTGAAGTATTTAAACTGTCATATTCATGTTTCTGTCGTGTATAATAGCTAATGTGGGTGAAAGTAAGATAAAAATGCTGTTTTAAGCATGCAAAAGCATACAAAACACTGTTTTCTAATATTTAAACTGTCATATTCATGTTTCTGTCGTGTATAATAGCTAATGTTGGTGCAAGCAAGATAAAAATGCTGTTTTAAGCATGCAAAAGCATACAAATCACCGTTTTCAAGTATTTAAACTGTCATATTCATGTATATGTCGTGTGTAATGGCTTATGTTTGCAAAATAAAGATAAAATAGCTGTTTTCAGCTTGCAAAAACATACAAAATGCTGTATTCAATTATTTAAACTGTCATATTCATGTTTCTGTCGTGTATAATAGCTAATTTTGGTGAAAGCAAGACAAAAATGCTGTTTTAAGCATGCAAAAGCATACAAAACACCGTTTTCAAGTATTTAAACGGTCATATTCATGTTTCTGTCCTGTATAATAGCTAATGTTGGTGAAAGCAAGATAAAAATGCTGTTTTAAGCATGCAAAAGCAAACAAAACACCGTTTTCAAGTATTTAAACTGTCATATTCATGTTTTTGTCGTGTGTAATAGCTAATGTTGGTGAAAGCAAGATAAGAATGCTGTTCTAAGCATGCAAAAGCATACAAAACACCGTTTTCAAGAATTTAAACTGTCATATTCATGTATATGTCGTGTGTAATGGCTTATGTTTGCAAAATCAAGATAAAATAGCTGTTTTCAGCTTGCAAAAACATACAAAATGCTGTTTTCAAGTATCTAAACTGTCATATTCATGTTTCTGTCGTGTATAATAGCTAATGTTGGTGAAAGCAAGATAAAGCACACAAAACACAGTTTTCAAGTATTTAAACTGTCATATTCATGTTTCTGTCGTGTATAGAAGCTAATGTTGGTGAAAGCACGATAAAAATGTAGTTTTAAGCATGCGAAAGCATACAAAACACCGTTTTCAAGTATTTAAACTGTCATATTCATGTATATGTCGCGTGTAATGGCTTATGTTTGCAAAATCAAGATAAAATAACTGTTTTCAGCTTGCAAAAACATACAAAATGCTGTTTTCAAGTATTTAAACTGTCATATTTTTGTTTCTGTCGTGTATAATAGCTAATGTTGGTAAAAGCAATATAAAAATGCTGTTTTAAGCATGCAAAAGCAAACAAAACACCGTTTTTAAGTATATAAACTATCATATTCATGTTTCGGTCGTGTATAATAGCTAATGTTGGTGAAAGCAAGATAAAAATGCTGTTTTAAGCTTGCAAAAGCATACAAAACACCGTTTTCAAGTATTTAAACTGTCATATTCATGTATATGTTGTGTGTAATGGCTTATGTTTGCAAAATCAAGATAAAATAGCTGTTTTCAGCTTGCAAAACTTACAAAATGCTGTTTTCAAGTATTTAAACTGTCATATTCTTGTTTCTGTAGTGTATAATAGCTAATGTTGGTAAAAGCAAGATTAAAATGCTGTTTTAAGCATGCAACAGCATACAAAATGCTGTTTTCAAGTATTTAAACTGTCATATTCATGTTTCTGTCGTGTATAATAGGTAATGTTAGTGAAAGCAAGATAAAAATGCTGTTTTAAGCATGAAAAAGCATACAAAACACAGTTTTCAAGTATTTAAACTGTCATATTTATGTTTCTGTCGTGTATAATAGCTAATGTTGGTGAAAGCAAGATAAAAATGTAGTTTTAAGCATGCAAAAGCATACAAAGCACCGTTTTCAAGTATTTAAACTGTAAAATTCATGTATATGTCGTGTGTAATGGCTTATGTTTGCAAAATCAAGATAAAATACCTGTTTTCAGCTTGCAACAACATACAAAATGCTGTTTTCAAGTATTTAAACTGTCATATTCATGTTTCTGTCGTGTATAATAGCTAATGTTGGTGAAAGCAAGATAAAAATGCCGTTTTAAACATGCAAAAGCTTACAAAACACCGTTTTCAAGTATTTAAACTGTCATATTCATGTTTCTGTCGTGTATAATAGCAAATGTTGGTGAAAGCAAGATAAAAATGCTGTTTTAAGCATGCAAAAGCATACAAAACACCGTTTTCAAGTATATAAACTGTCATATTCATGTATATGTCGTGTGTAATGGCTTATGTTTGCAAAATCAAGGTAAAATAGCTGTTTTCAGCTTGCAAAAACATACAGAATGCTGTTTTCAAGTATTTAAACTGTCGTATTCATGTTTCTGTTGTGTATAATAGCTAATGTTGGTGAAAGCAAGATAAAAATGCTGTTTTAAGCATGCAAAAGCATACAAAACACCGTTTTCAAGTATATAAACTGTCATATTCATGTATATGTCGTGTGTAATGGCTTATGTTTGCAAAATCAAGATAAAATAGCTGTTTTCAGCGTGCAAAAACATACAAAATGCTGTTTTCAAGTATTTAAACTGTCATATTCATGTTTCTATCGTGTATAATAGCTAATGATGGTAAAAGCAAGATAAAAATGCTGTTTTAAGCATGAAAAAGCATACAAAACAACGTTTTCAAGTATTTAAACTGTCATATTCATGTATATGTCGTATATAATGGCTTATGTTTGCAAAATCAAGATAAAATAGCTGCTTTCAGCTTGAAAAAACATACAAAATGCTGTTTTCAAGTATTTAAACTGTCATATTCATGTTTCTGTCGTGTATAATAGATAATGTTGGTGAAAGCAAGATAAAAATGCTGTTTTAAGCATGCAAAAGCAAACAAAACACCGTTTTCAAGTATTTAAACTGTCATTTCAATGTTTCTGTCGTGTATAATAGCTAATGTTGGTGAAAGCAATATTAAAATGCTGTTTTAAGCATGCAAAAGCATACAAAACGCCGTTTTCAAGTATATAAACTGTTATATTCATGTATATGTCATGTGTAATGGCTTATGTTTGCAAAATCAAGATAAAATAGCTGTTTTCAGCTTGCAAAAACATACAAAATGCTGTTTTCAAGTATTTAAACTGTCGTATTCATCTTTCTGTGTGTATAATTGCTAATGTTGGTGAAAGCAAGATAAAAATGCTGTTTTAATCATGCAAAAGCATACAAATCACCGTTTTTAAGTATATAAACTGTCATATTCATGTATATGTCGTGTGTAATGGCTTATGTTTGCAAAATCAAGATAAAATAGCTGTTTTCAGCTTGCAAAAACATACAAAATGCTGTTTTCAAGTATTTAAACTGTCATATTCATGTTTCTGTCGTGTATAATAGCTAATGTTGGTGAAAGCAAGATAAAAATGCTGTTTTAAGCATGCAAAAGCAAACAAAACACCGTTTTCAAGTATTTAAACTGTCATTTCCATGTTTCTGTCGTGTATAATAGCTAATGTTGGTCAAAGCAAGATAAAAATGCTGTTCTAAGCATGCAAAAGCATACAAAACACCGTTTTCAAGTATTTAAACTGTCATATTCATGTATATGTCGTGTGTAATGGCTTATGTTTGCAAAATCAAGATAAAATAGCTGATTTCAGCTTGCAAAAACATACGAAATGCTGTTTTCAAGTATCTAAACTGTCATATTCATGTTTCTGTCGTGTATAATAGCTAATGTTGGTGAAAGCAAGATAAAAATGCTGTTTTAAGCATGCAAAAGCAAACAAAACACCGGTTTAAAGTATTTAAACTGTCATATTCATGTTTCTGTCGTGTATAATGGCTAATGTTGGTGAAAGCAAGATAAAAATGCTGTTTTAATCATGCAAAAGCATACAAATCACCGTTTTTAAGTATATAAACTGTCATATTCATGTATATGTCGTGTGTAATGGCTTATGTTTGCAAAATCAAGACAAAATAGCTGTTTTTAGCTTGCAAAAACATACAAAATGCTGTTTTCAAGTATTTAAATTGTCATGTTCATGTTTCTGTCGTGTATAATAGCTAATGTTGGTGAAAGCAAGATATAAATGCTGTTCTAAGCATGCAAAAGCTTACAAAACACCGTTTTCAAGTATTTAAACTGTCATATTCATGTATATGTCGTGTGTAATGCCTTATGTTTGCAAAATCAAGATAAAATAGCTGTTTTCAGCTTGCAAAAACATACAAAATGCTGTTTTCAAGTATTTAAACTGTCATATTAATGTTTCTGTCGTGTATAATAGCTAATGTTGGTGAAAGCAAGATAAAAATGCTGTTTTAAGCATGCAAAAGCATACAAAACAACGTTTTCAAGTATTTAAACTGTCATATTCATGTTTCTGTCGTGTATAATAGCTAATGTTGGTGAAAGCAAGATAAATATGCTGTTTTAAGCATGCAAAAGCATACAAAACACCGTTTTCAAGTATTTAAGTGTCATATTCATGTATATGTCGTGTGTAATGGCTTATGTTTGCAAAATCAAGAAAAAATAGCTGTTTTCAGCTTGCAAAAACATACAAAATGCTGTTTTCAAGTATTTAAACTGTCATATTCATGTTTCTGTCGTGTATAATAGCTAATGTTGGTGAAAGCAAGATAAAAATGCTGTTTTAAGCATGCAAAAGCAAACAAAACACCGTTTTCAAGTATTTAAACTGTCGTATTCATGTTTCTGTCCTGTATAATAGCTAATGTTAGTGAAAGCAAGATAAAATGCTGTTCTAAGCATGCAAAAGCATACAAAACACCGTTTTCAAGTATTTAAACTGTCATATTCATGTATATGTCGTGTGTAATGGCTTATGTTTGCAAAATCAAGATAAAATAGCTGTTTTTAGTTTGCAAAAACATACAAAATGCTGTTTTCAAGTATTTAAACTGTCATATTCATGTTTCTGTCGTGTATAATAGCTAATGTTGGTGAAAGCAAGATAAAAATGCTGTTTTAAGCATGCAAAAGCAAACAAAACACCGTTTTCAAGTATTTAAACTGTCGTATTCATGTTTCTGTCCTGTATAATAGCTAATGTTAGTGAAAGCAAGATAAAATGCTGTTCTAAGCATGCAAAAGCATACAAAACACCGTTTTAAAGTATTTAAACTATCATATTCATGTATATGTCGTGTGTAATGGCTTATGTTTGCAAAATCAAGATAAAATAGCTGTTTTCAGCTTGCAAAAACATACAAAATGCTGTTTTCAAGTATTTAAACTGTCATATTAATGTTTCTGTCGTGTATAATAGCTAATGTTGGTGAAAGCAAGATAAAAATGCTGTTTTAAGCATGCAAAAGCATACAAAACAACGTTTTCAAGTATTTAAACTGTCATATTCATGTTTCTGTCGTGTATAATAGCTAATGTTGGTGAAAGCAAGATAAAAATGCTGTTTTAAGCATGCAAAAATATACAAAACACCGTTTTCAAGTATATAAACTGTCATATTCATGTATATGTCGTGTGTAATGGCTTATGTTTGCAAAATCAAGGTAAAATAGCTGTTTTCAGCTTGCAAAAACATACAAAATACTGTTCTCAAGTATTTAAACTGTCGTATTCATGTTTCTGTTGTGTATAATAGCTAATGTTGGTGAAAGTAAGATGAAAATGCTGTTTTAAGCATGCAAAAGCATACAAAACACCGTTATCAAGTATTTAAACTGTCATATTCATATATATGTCATGTATAATGGCTTATGTTCGCAAAATCAAAATAAAATAGCTGTTTTCAGCTTCTAAAAACATACAAAATGCTGTTTTCAAGTATATAAACTGTCATATTCATGTTTCTGTAGTGTATAATAGCTAATGTTGGTTAAAGCAAGATTAAAGTGCTGTTTTAAGCATGGAAAAGCATACAAAACACCGTTTTCAAGTATTTAAACTGTCATATTCATGTATATGTCGTGTGTAATGGCTTATGTTTGCAAAATCATGATAAAATAGCTGTTTTTAGCTTGCAAAAACATACAAAATGCAGTTTTCAAGTATTTAAACTGTCATATTCATGTTTCTGTCGTGTATAATAGCTAATGTTGGTGAAAGCAAGATAAAAATGCTGTTTTAAGCATGCAAAAGCATACAAATCACCGTTTTCAAGTATTTAACCTGTCATATTCTTGTATATGTCGTGTGTAATGGCTTATGTTTGCAAAATCAAGATAAAATAGCTGTTTTCAGCTTGCAAAAACATACAAAATGCTGTTTTCAAGTATTTAAATTGTCATATTCATGTTTCTGTCGTGTATAATAGCTAATGTTGGTGAAAGCAAGATAAAAATGCTGTTTTAAGCATGCAAAAGCATACAAAACACCGTTTTGAAGTATTTAAACTGTCATATTCATGTTTTTGTCGTGTATAATAGCCAATGTTGGTGAAAGCAAGATAAAAATTCTGTTTTAAGCATGCAAAAGCATACAAACCACGGTTTTCAAGTATTTAACCTGTTATATTCATGTTTATGTCGTGTGTAATGGCTTATGTTTGCAAAATCAAGATAAAATAGCTGTTTTCAGCTTGCAAAAACATACAAAATGCTGTTTTCAAGTATTTAAACTGTGATATTCATATTTCTGTCGTGTATAATAGCTAATGTTGGTGAAAGCAAGATAAAAATGCTGTTTTAAGCATGCAAAAGCATAAAAAACACCGTTTTCAAGTATTTAAACTGTCATTATCATGTTTCTGTCGTGTATAATAGCTCATGATGGTGAAAGCATGATAAAAATGCTGTTTTAAGCATGAAAAAGCATACAAAACACAGTTTTCAAGTATTTAAACTGTCATATTCATGTAAATGTCGTATGTAATGGCTTATGTTTGCAAAATCAAGATAAAATAGCTGCTTTCAGCTTGCAAAAACATACAAAATGCTGTTTTCAAGTATTTAAACTGTCATATTCATGTTTATGTCGTGTATAATAGCTAATGTTGGTGAAAGCAAGATAAAAATGCTGTTTTAAGCATGCAAAAGCATACAAAACACCGTTTTTAAATATTTAAACTGTCATATTCATGTTTCTGTCGTGTATAATAGCTAATGTTGGTGCAAGCAAGATAAAAATGCTGTTTTAAGCATGAAAAAGCATACAAAACACAGTTTTCAAGTATATAAACTGTCATATTCATGTATATGTCGTGTGTAATGGCTTATGTTTGCAAAATCAAGGTAAAATAGCTGTTTTCAGCTTGCAAAAACATACAAAATGCTGTTTTCAAGTATTTAAACTGTCGTATTCATGTTTCTGTTGTGTATAATAGCTAATGTTGGTGAAAGCAAGATAAAAATGCTGTTTTAAGCATGCAAAAGCATACAAAACACCGTTTTCAAGTATATAAACTGTCATATTCATGTATATGTCGTGTGTAATGGCTTATGTTTGCAAAATCAAGATAAAATAGCTGTTTTCAGCTTGCAAAAACATACAAAATGCTGTTTTCAAGTATTTAAACTGTCATATTCATGTTTCTATCGTGTATAATAGCTAATGATGGTAAAAGCAAGATAAAAATGCTGTTTTAAGCATGAAAAAGCATACAAAACACCGTTTTCAAGTATTTAAACTGTCATATTCATGTATATGTCGTATGTAATGGCTTATGTTTGCAAAATCAAGATAAAATAGCTGCTTTCAGCTTGAAAAAACATACAAAATGCTGTTTTCAAGTATTTAAACTGTCATATTTATGTTTCTGTCGTGTATAATAGCTAATGCTGGTGAAAGCAAGATAAAAATGCTGTTTTAAGCATGCAAAAGCATACAAAACACCGTTTTCAAGTATTTAAACTGTCATATTTATGTATATGTCGTGTGTAATGGCTTATGTTTGCAAAATCAAGATAAAATAGCTGCTTTCAGCTTGCAAAAACATACAAAATGCTGTTTTCAAGTATTTAAACTGTCATATTCATGTTTCTGTCGTGTATAATAGATAATGTTGGTGAAAGCAAGATAAAAATGCTGTTTTAAGCATGCAAAAGCAAACAAAACACCGTTTTCAAGTATTTAAACTGTCATTTCCATGTTTCTGTCGTGTATAATAGCTAATGTTGGTGAAAGAAAGATTAAAATGCTGTTTTAAGCATGCAAAAGCATACAAAACACCGTTTTCAAGTATATAAACTGTCATATTCATGTATATGTCATGTGTAATGGCTTATGTTTGCAAAATCAAGATAAAATAGCTGTTTTCAGCTTGCAAAAACATACAAAATGCTGTTTTCAAGTATTTAAACTGTCGTATTCATCTTTCTGTGTGTATAATTGCTAATGTTGGTGAAAGCAAGATAAAAATGCTGTTTTAATCATGCAAAAGCATACAAATCACCGTTTTTAAGTATATAAACTGTCATATTCATGTATATGTCGTGTGTAATGGCTTATGTTTGCAAAATCAAGATAAAATAGCTGTTTTCAGCTTGCAAAAACATACAAAATGCTGTTTTCAAGTATTTAAACTGTCATATTCATGTTTCTGTCGTGTATAATAGCTAATGTTGGTGAAAGCAAGATAAAAATGCTGTATTAAGCATGAAAAAGCATACAAAACACCGTTTTCAAGTATTTAAACTGTCATATTCATGTATATGTCGTATGTAATGGCTTATGTTTGCAAAATCAAGATAAAATAGCTGCTTTCAGCTTGAAAAAACATACAAAATGCTGTTTTCAAGTATTTAAACTGTCATATTTATGTTTCTGTCGTGTATAATAGCTAATGCTGGTGAAAGCAAGATAAAAATGCTGTTTTAAGCATGCAAAAGCATACAAAACACCGTTTTCAAGTATTTAAACTGTCATATTTAAGTATATGTCGTATGTAATGGCTTATGTTTGCAAAATCAAGAAAAAATAGCTGTTTTTAGCTTGCAAAAACATACAAAATGCTGTTTTCAAGTATTTAAACTGTCATGTTCATGTTTCTGTCGTGTATAATAGCTAATGTTGGTGAAAGCAAGATATAAATGCTGTTCTAAGCATGCAAAAGCATACAAAACACCGTTTTCAAGTATTTAAGTGTCATATTCATGTATATGTCGTGTGTAATGGCTTATGTTTGCAAAATCAAGAAAAAATAGCTGTTTTCAGCTTGCAAAAACATACAAAATGCTGTTTTCAAGTATTTAAACTGTCATATTCATGTTTCTGTCGTGTATAATAGCTAATGTTGGTGAAAGCAAGATAAAAATGCTGTTTTAAGCATGCAAAAGCAAACAAAACACCGTTTTCAAGTATTTAAACTGTCGTATTTATGTTTCTGTCCTGTATAATAGCTAATGTTAGTGAAAGCAAGATAAAATGCTGTTCTAAGCATGCTAAAGCATACAAAACACCGTTTTCAAGTATTTAAACTGTCATATTCATGTATATGTCGTGTGAAATGGCTTATGTTTGCAAAATCAAGATAAAATAGCTGTTTTTAGCTTGCAAAAACATACAAAATGCTGTTTTCAAGTATTTAAACTGTCATATTCATGTTTCTGTCGTGTATAATAGCTAATGTTGGTGAAAGCAAGATAAAAATGCTGTTTTAAGCATGCAAAAGCTTACAAAACACCGTTTTTAAGTATTTAAACTGTCATATTCATGTATATGTCGTGTGTAATGGCTTATGTTTGCAAAATCAAGATAAAATAGCTGTTTTCAGCTTGCAAAAACATACACAATGCTGTTTTCAAGTATTTAAATTGTCATATTCATATTTCTGTCGTGTATAATAGCTAATGTTGGTGAAAGCAAGATAAAAATGCTGTTTTAAGCATGCAAAAGCATACAAATAACAGTTTTCAAGTATTTAATTTGTCATATTCATGTTTCTGTCGTGTATAATGGCTAATGTTGGTGAAAGCAAGATAAAAATGCTGTTTTAAGCATGCAAAAGCTTACAAAACACCGTTTTCAAGTATTTAAACTGTCATATTCATGTATATGTCGTGTGTAATGGCTTATGTTTGCAAAATCAAGATAAAATAGCTGTTTTCAGCTTGCAAAAACATACACAATGCGGTTTTCAAGTATTTAAATTGTCATATACATATTTCTGTCGTGTATAATAGCTAATGTTGGTGAAAGCAAGATAAAAATGCTGTTTTAAGCATGCAAAAGCATACAAATAACAGTTTTCAAGTATTTAAATTGTTATATTCATGTTTCTGTCGTGTATAATGGCTAATGTTGGTGAAAGCAAGATAAAAATGCAGTTTTAAGCATGCAAAAGCATACAAAACACCGTTTTCAAGTATTTAAACTGTCATATTCATGTATATGTCGTGTGTAATGGCTTATGTTTGCAAAATCAAGATAAAATAGCTGTTTTCAGCTTGCAAAAACATACAAAATGCTGTTTTCAAGTATTTAAACTGTCATATTCATGTTTCTGTCGTGTATAATAGCTAATGTTGGTGAAAGCAAGATAAAAATGCTGTTTTAAGCATGCAAAAGCAAACAAAACACCGTTTTCAAGTATTTAAACTGTCATATTCATGTTTTTGTCGTGTATAATAGCTAATGTTGGTGAAAGCAAGATAAAAATGCTGTCTTAAGCATGCAAAAGCATACAAAACACCGTTTTCAAGTATATAAACTGTCATATTCATGTATATGTCGTGTGTAATGGCTTATGTTTGCAAAATCAAGATAAAATAGCTATTTTCAGCTTGCAAAAACATACAAAATGCTGTTTTCAAGTATTTAAACTGTCGTATTCATCTTTCTGTCGTGTATAATAGCTAATGTTAGTGAAAGCAAGATAAAAATGCTGTTTTAAGCATGCACAAGCATACAAAACACCGTTTTCAAGTATTTAAACTGTCATATTCATGTATATGTCGTGTGTAATGGCTTATGTTTGCAAAATCAAGATAAAATAGCTGTTTTCAGCTTGCAAAAACATACAAAATGCTGTTTTCAAGTATTTAAACTGTCATATTCATGTTTCTGTCGTGTATAATAGCTAATGTTGGTGAAAGCAAGATAAAAATGCTGTTTTAAGCATGCAAAAGCATACAAAATGCTGTTTTCAAGTATTTAATTTGTCATATTCATGTTTCTGTCGTGTATAATAGCTAATGTTGGTGAAAGCAAGATAAAAATGCTGTTTTAAGCATGCAAAAGCTTACAAAACACCGTTTTCAAGTATTTAAACTGTCATATTCATGTATATGTCGTGTGTAATGGCTTATGTTTGCAAAATCAAGATAAAATAGCAGTTTTCAGCTTGCAAAAACATACAAAATGCTGTTTTCAAGTATTTAAACTGTCATATTCATGTTTCTGTCATGTAGAATAGCTAATGTTGGTGAAAGCAAGATAAAAATGCTGTTTTAGGCATGCAAAACCATACAAAACACAGTTTTTATATATTTCTAATTGTCATATTCATGTTTCAGTCGTGTATAATGGCTAATGTTGGTGAAAGCAAGATAAAAATGCAGTTATAAGCATGCAAAAGCATACAAAACACCGTTTTCAAGTATTTAAACTGTCATATTCATGTATATGTCGTGTGTAATGGCTTATGTTTGCAAAATCAAGATAAAATAGCTGTTTTCAGCTTGCAAAAACATACAAAATGCTGTTTTCAAGTATTTAAATTGTCATATTCATGTTTCTGTCGTGTATAATAGCTAATGTTGGTGAAAGCAAGATAAAAATGCTCTTTTAAGAATGCAAAAGCAAACAAAACACTGTTTTCTAGTATTTAAACTGTCATATTCATGTTTCTGTCCTGTATAATAGCTAATGTTGGTGAAAGCAAGATAAAAATGCTGTTCTAAGCATGCAAAAGCATACAAAACACCGTTTTCAAGTATTTAAACTGTCATATTCATGTATATGTCGTGTGTAATGGTTTATGTTTGCAAAATCAAGATAAAATAGCTGTTTTTAGCTTGCAAAAACATACAAAATGCTGTTTTCAAGTATTTAAACTGTCATATTCATGTTTCTGTCGTGTATAATAGCTAATGTTGGTGAAAGCAAGATAAAAATGTTGTTTTAAGCATGCAAAAGCAAACAAAACACCGTTTTCAAGTATTTAAACTGTCATATTCATGTTTCTGTCGTGTATAATAGCTAATGTTGGTGAAAGCAAGATAAAAATTCTGTTTTAAGCATGCAAAAGCTTACTAAACACCGTTTTCAAGTATTTAAACTGTCATATTCATGTATATGTCGTGTGTAATGGCTTATGTTTGCAAAATCAAGATAAAATAGCTGTTTAAAGCTTGCAAAAACATACACAATGCTGTTTTCAAGTATTTAAACTGTCAAATTCATTATTCTGTCGTGTAGAATAGCTAATGTTGGTGAAAGCAAGATAAAAATGCTGTTTTAAGCTTGCAAAAGCATACAAATAACAGTTTTCAAGTATTTAAATTGTCATATTCATGTTTCTGTCGTGTATAATGGCTAATGTTTGTGAAAGCAAGATAAAAAAGCAGTTTTAAGCATGCAAAAGCTTACAAAACACCGTTTTCAAGTATGTAAACTGTCATATTCATGTATATGTCGTGTGTAATGGCTTATGTTTGCAAAATCAAGATAAAATAGCTGTTTTCAGCTTGCAAAAACATACACAATGCTTTTTTCAAGTATTTAAATTGTCATATTCATATTTCTGTCGTGTATAATAGCTAATGTTGGTGAAAGCAAGATAAAAATGCTGTTTTAAGCATGCAAAAGCTTACAAAACACCGTTTTCAAGTATTTAAACTGTCATATTCATGTATATGTCGTGTGTAATGGCTTATATTTACAAAATCAAGATAAAATAGCTGTTTTCAGCTTGCAAAAACATACACAATGCTGTTTTCAAGTATTTAAATTGTCATATACATATTTCTGTCGTGTATAATAGCTAATGTTGGTGAAAGCAAGATAAAAATGCTGTTTTAAGCATGAAAAAGCATACAAAACACCGTTTTCAAGT